>WBMZ01016869.1:0-11093 GCA_013400975.1 Atrichornis clamosus | reverse complement strand
TATATAATATATAAAAATATATAAGACAAAAACTCAAGTCAATTACTTGTGTTGATTAATAAAGATTTGGGAAAAAAATCCTAATGTTGTGATTTTGTTAATTGTACATAAACTGATTCAAATCACATATTAAAACACGAATAAAATCCCATTTTAAAAAGCCTCAAATGAAACCAATGACAAGACTTGGACTGGCCTGGGAAGGTTTTGGTTTAGACCATAAGGGAGATGAGTACCCACTTTTTGATTACACTGTGCAGGAACTGAGTCACAAAGAAGGTAGATTTAATCATCTGGAACACTCTGGACTTCTGCCCAGAGAGAATTTAACAGATGATATCCGTGGGTTAATATAGATCACAGGATGTGTCTGGATTGGAGCTGTCGATTTATCGGGTGATACAAACGGGAGTCTCCGACAGGGCATCGACTCCAGACACACGCACTTTTCCGCGGAGTTTTTAATGTGGATGAATATCCCAAACAGCTTCTCTGCTGCTGATCCTCTTATCTGTCATTTGGGAAAACCACAGAATGGCAGGAAATAAATCTGGTGGTAGCTGGGCTTTCTGATAGTGCCATGGCAACGCGCCAGGGGAGGCCTGGCGGGTCTGGGAGAAATCCTCCCTTGGCAGGGCCGGGGTCATCCGAGGGTGAAGCCTGGCAAGGACTGCTCTGCTGGAGCACGGGGTGGTAAAATGCTAAGGACAGTTTGATGTTCTCAAAGTGTAAAGTGCATTCCTGCAGCTGCGAGTTCTCCTTGGAGAACCTGCATCAGATCCTGACCAGGCCTGACCCCTCTCCAGCTTGTAAACAAGATGACAACCGCAGGCAAAACACACACACATAAATAAAATAATAAAAAGAAAAGAGGTCAGATGCTGCTGTCACGGAAATCTGTGGTGTTTGGCTTAACAGAAAGGGGAAGAATAATGATGAAGAGAATCTTGACAGCTTTGTTCCAAGCTTGATGGGAGAAGAGAAGCAGTTTGGCTTGAGCATGGAGAGTGCCCTGACTCTGAGGCTTTCTCTCCCTTACGATGCCCATCTGGCTTTTTCCTTGAATGCTCTGAGGGAAAGGCAAAAAGGTGGGACCAGTCAAAAAAAGGAGAGAAGGTCTGTGCCTCCATACTGTGCTTTTATGCTGTCATCTCAAAATTTGTCCCTTACAGATCTGTTCACTGCAGATTCAAACTCTCACAGAGAATAATTTGCCCCTGAGGCTTCAAAATTCGACATTCCCGAAGAAGAAATTTAACACAGGATTTTTTTAGACAGCATTTAGATAAATTTATCGTAGGAACAGACTGTTTCACAATATTTGGGTCACAGTAGAACTGTGAGAGAGATTCTCCGGGTTTTCTGTGCAGGAAATGAGAAGGCGGAGAGGAGGAAGTAGCTGTAAAATGATCTCTGGTTTTGTACACTGTGAGTTTAATGTATGTGAAAACTAGAACACCTTCATGCCTCTGCGGCAGAATATAGGCCTGCTGTCACCTGGAAAACTTGCTAGTGCCATCTCAGATTCACACGGGAATGGGGATTTTAATACTCCACAGTGGGTGCTTAAAGTGATTTAAGGTCCAGGACTAAAATGATATGCATTCTTTCAACTTCAGAAAAAAATTCAGAAACATCAGTGGTAACTAGGACTGCAGTTTACCCCTATAATATGCTACCTAGTGAAGGTCATATTTTAAAAAATTATATAGTCACTGTTTACTTTTTCTGTCAGTGACATATTCTGTCAGGTCAGTGTCTCTTACTGCATGTTTACTTCCATCACAGAATCATCAAATGGTTTGGGTTGGAAAGGACCTTCAAGATCATCTATTCCAACACCCTGCCATGGGCAGGGACACCTTCCACTAGACCAGGCAATATAAAAACAGAAATAAAATTGTGTGTGTATAAATATATATAACATTTCACTGGAAACTAATACACTGCAAATGGATCCTGGTTTCTGGCTAGCTGAACATTTTGTTAATAATGAATGTAAACCTCCAAATTCTCTATACGTTAACTATTAAATGCAACTGCTCTATAGAAGGCCAGAATTGTCTCAACTTGGCAGCATGAGGACCCAAAGAGCTGCAGCAGCCCTGTGACCATCACCACAGACACCAGAGGGAGGGATGGGTGAACACGTGGCAACCCAGTGACCAACAGGTGAAACAAAAGGAAGTGTGAAGGGAGTTGGAATCTGAGTATTTGATCCTTGCAGGAAAAGGATAAGGTTTCTGGTCCAATTGCAGCCCCAGGGCCAGCTTTCACGGAAAGGAAGGAAAAGTGCAGCAAGCAGGGGCTGGCACACAGGGATGGCTGCATCCAGGCCTCTCCTTAATATTCTACCTCAGTGTCCCCAGTCAACACATTCCTGTTGATTTGAGAAACTTCTGCATCTTGAGCTGGCTGTGTTGTGCATTTCCTGGTTGAAGAAAAGTCGTAAAATCTTGAGAACAGAGGGCAGTGCAGACCCAAGACTCACTGTCTGGCAGGACAGACCCCCAGGAAGTCTGTGGCAGGACAGAGTGACATATCCTGTAATATCAGGAAAATGACAACATCAACTAGAGAAGTAGAAAAACCAAAGGTCTGGCTCATTAGCTGGGGAACTGTTCCCTCACTCACCTTCAGTCTGTCTAGTTCTTGCAAACTTTCTGCATAATAACTCCAGGAGAGACCAATTCCTGTCTGAAAGCCCTTGCTTACCTTCTTATTATCTTGTGTCCCAATTATTATCATGTCCTTTCCTGTTGCCCTGACAGCACCAGTTGACCCTGTGTCAATGAAGAATGATGCTGCACAGATTGCTTTTCATCATCAGTTTTCTTTTAGCATCCCTCTATTCTTTCCTCCTTCTTTTCCATTTTTACCTTTATTTTTAAGCCTTTCCTGGCTTATCCTGATCTTCTCCCTTTCATTCCTTACAGAAAACACTGTGATCAGCCAGAGATGCCACTCTCCATCATTTAATTGCTGTCTTTTCAAACATTCACTTTTGATCTCTGCTTTGCTGCCCTTCATACTCCAGCCTGGGCAGCACCACTTCTGCAAAGGCAGTTTGTTCCCATCCTCCTGCATGTTCTCCCTTTAGGCTGTGGTAGCACAAACCCAGGCGACAATCAGGCTGCTGGGATACTGATATGGCTCACACCATGCTGGCTGATATCATCTCAGAGTGGTCCTGCACTGCTTTCTCTGCTTGCAGCTGCCATTTCTTTCCTTAGAATTTAACAGTATTTGGGGTAGAGACCACCACTCTGCTCTGTATTTATGTGGTCTCTGATGAAACAAAATTCTGCTTCATTATTTGGTTTGTAGGAGCTATAATATTAAATAGCTCACATGTGAAAGGAGTGGCCTGGATTTGATGGAAAACCAGATGATGTTTATAATTGCATACAATCACAAAGACAGCAAGAACGAGGTCAGTTTGCTCATGATGTGCCAAGGTGAATCCAGACAATAGCAGTCACATCTTCATAGAATCACAAAATTATGGAATGGTTTGGGTTGGAAGGAACCTTAAGGATCATCTTGTTCCACCCCGTCTCATGGGCAGGGACACCTTGCACTATCCCAGGTGCTCCCAGCCCCGTCCAACCTGGCCTTGGACAATTCCAGGGATGGGGCAGCCACAGCTTCTCTGGGAACCCTGTGCCAGGGGCTCACTGCCCTCACAGGGAACAATTTTTTTGCAATATCCCATCTAGCCCTGCTCTTCTTCAGCTTAAGGCCTCCCCCCTTGTCCTGTCACTCCAGGCACTCGTCCCAAGTCCCTCTCCAGCTCTCCTGGAGCCCTTTTGGGCACTAGAAGGGGCTCCAAGGTCTTCCCAGAGCCTTCTCTTTTCCAGGCTGACCACCCCCAGCTCTCCCAGCCTCGCTCCAGAGCAGAGGGGTTCCAGGCTTGTGAATAACTTGGTGGCCTCCTCTGGACTCATCCAGTTACTGGAACAGACACAGTTGTTTGTAACATACATTCGGATGTTTCTCATTGCAGAGAAATACATTTCCAAGACGAATCACAACACTGGCAGTTACAATGCACTTATGGGAAATACATAAATATTAATTCCTCTCTCCGTTTCGCCTGCAGTTTTAAGTTTCAGTTTTAAGAGCAGCAAAGTTTTCACACGCGAGATCTATGGGAAAATTAATGTGCAGGTAGTTTAACCCTTTTTTGCCCTGTTTTATCGTACAGAAAAGTTTGGGATTTCCCGTCCATGGCAGAGCGCGTCGCGCCCCCTGCTGCGCGCGGGAGGAACTGCGCGTGGGCAGCGCCGAAATGCCCCAAATTGTGCCCATTTCTTCCCGGTATTTGAAACACGATATCATCCAAATATCGGGCAGGTCTAAGGCAAGATTTAAGCCAGAGGCAGTAAAGTTCACTACACTAGTGTGCCTTGAAGGGAAAACGTACTTGTGAAAAAGAAGAGGAAAAAGCAGGCTGTGACAAATGGAAAAATAATCAGATGTAAATACAGAAAATGAAGTCAATTTTTTTCTGTTGGTTTAGCAGTGGTACTTTGCCCTTCGGCACTGTGTATTTGGTAAATATTCTGAGCAGGACATTCACAGCATTTCCTTTCTGAGAAGAATAGCATGTTCCCAATTGTTTAATGTTGTGGCTAAAATTCGTGTTTTAAATACAAACACAGTAATTTCATAAAACAAACAAACTATTGGAGATCCCAGCAGTAAGAGCTTGACATAACCTAGCTTCTCTTAGAGCTTCAAATGTCCCTCACTCCCCCTCACAGGCTGTGAGTCAGCAGGGGAGGAGGATACTGAGATTAGAAACACCAAAGTGTGGAACAATCATTACACAAATGTTATTTTGGTTGCACTTCAGATGCTCCTGCAGTTAAAATCTGCTAAATTAGGAGAACTGCAGCGATCAGAACCTCGGCTGATATCTGCTCGGCTGAGCTCTGACTTGATGATCCAAACTTGCAGCACCAAAACAAGACTTTATGCCACCCAAAAATAGTATTTTTGACCCCCTTGTCACAAATAAGCACAGGCTGGGATCATCCCTTTAGCCTTCCTGCAGCGCTGGCATTGAGCACTGTCTCTGCTGCTTTTGGTTATCTGGTGATTGGAAGATGACACGAATCAGCTCAAACAGCGCCTGGAGCCTCAAATTTCAGGCCAGATCATCATCTATGTAAACTGGCATGAAGTTGGTACATCACTGGAGGTGTATGACGATACCAATGTCACTCCAAAACGGATCATTTTGCCTTAAAACTATTTTTCTATAACTACCAGGAGTCTTTGGTACATAGAAATGTGCACGCTCCATAAACATGAGCATCGTAGTGACAGTGCTATTATTCAACCCAATTTTGCATCCCAAATACCCTCATCCTCTAAAGATGCTGAGAATACTGTTTTTCCCAACACCACCGGTCCCAACAGGAGATGCTCCGCAGAAACAAGCGGAGAGGAGCCGGTTTGGAGCGGGGATTGCCATCTGAATTCCTGCATTATGCACCAGCGCAACATGTGACGGTTGTTTCAGCCTCTATTACCAGCGACACAAGGAAGCTTTTATCTCCTGTTTACTGGGATGGGAATAAATACAAAGAGTTAATGAGTAACCATTCTTTTGTGGATGCCTTGGTTTTTAAGGGAAGGAGCACCGGCCCGAGGGTCACTCGGGACGTCGGGGACGGGCAGGGATGCACCCCCTGGCACTGCTCGGGTGCCTCGTGGCCCTGAGCCACTGCGTCCTTGCGTCCAAAGGTGAGTGGCTGCCACTTCCTAAGGGCAACCCCATGCTGAAGTGGGGATGAGGGAAACCAGGGAAAACAACAGGATTTTAAAGCCTCTAGATAATCCTGGTCAAGTGTGTTGAACAGGGTTTTTTTCTGAAAGCTGTTTCTGCTCTTTTCCTTTTCCATTCTTTCCTCTGTCTCTTCCTGCGGGGAGGTGAGCGGCTGTATACAAAAGAATAAAATGAAGGAAAGCAGAAGAAATGCTGACAGATGTTGTGGGATCCATGTTGCCTGCATGCCGGGGGGGAACTGTGTGTGCCAGGAATTAACCTGCTCCATCCTCTGCCCAGCTCCCTGCTCACATGCTCTCCCCTCCGTGCCCGCACAGCTCCTGCCTCGCTTTTCTCCTCCTTTCCCCCATGCCAAGGGCTCTGGGCACTGTGTCGTGCTCCCTGTCCCTCTGTTTGCCATTTATTTCTCCAGCATGAGCTTTGTGTCCCTCTGTGCTGTCCCCAGTGCCAGCAGGAGCCTCTCTCCATGTCCTCAGCAGGAGCGCAGGCTGCACCCTCCGCTCCTCCCTCGCTGTTCCCTCCTGTTCTCACCCTCCGGGTGATGAGTTGTTCACGCTGACAACATGTTAGAGCTGTTTTGGAATCAGAGCTGTCTAATGGAACAGAGGGTTTACCCCAGTGAACAGAAAAATTGGAGAAACCAGAGGGAAAATAAAAGAAATTTGATTACAAGAAAAAAACTCCTGATTTCAGGCTGACCCCACCAAATTAATTTAGATTAAAAATGAAATGCATTAGGTTTGCTTCTAAGTCCCTCTCACCCTCTTTTCTTCAAGGTGATTTATGTAATTGACTCACTTTGTGCACCACCTTAATAAATCTATTTTGAAGGAAAAGTAAACTTTAGTTTAAAAAGTGACACAAAATCTAACTGGGGCCATTGATAGAGCTGCTGAGGAGAAGAAGAACCAACACATTTTTTTCCTGGCTAATACTTATGGCAGCCATCAGCTGCCTCAGTAAAAAATGTACAAAAGGCTAATTTAGCTTAGGGCAGGGAGATCCTACAACTGATAATAACACATAATTCTCTGCTTCCAGCTGAGAGATAAGAACAACTTAATTTTCTACCCAATTTCTTGTAAAATATCTCCTTTCCTCCAGTCTGTCCCAGGCCACCAGAAGTGCTGTTTGCCACAATTAATGTGGACAAAAAGGTGTATGAAGTGGGCGAGGAAGTAGAATACTCCTGCCGGCCCGGGTTCATGCCCAACAATGGCCAGAGGAAGTACACCTGCCTCCCGACTGGCAGGTGGCCCTTCAACACCCTGCTCTGCCTCCGTGAGTAGCCACAGCAAACCCCTGGATTGATGGCTTGCATGGGTCTGGAAAGGATGTTCTATAGTCCACGTGAGGAGTTGGATGTATTTAAACAGATCTATCTCCAGTTGTTCTTGCCTTGCGTGCTGGGAGGCAGCAGGGTGTGGGGGAAGAGGGGTGGCAGCAGGGGAAGGATCTTCCTTCATGTCCCACCTCTCCCCTGAAGCCTCTGCTCCTGGCTGGGGATGGAGGTGGGACCCGGACACGGTGAACCTTCACCTGCCCCAGCCCAGCAGTGCTTGTGCTCTAACAACATGCACTGCTTGATAACCCCTGCCTTTATTGCATCCCTCAGGGTTCATTTTCATCCTTTCATCGCACAGAAGTTTTATTCCTCAGACAATCAAGTGTTAAAAATATTTAATCATAAAAGCATTGAAATGACTGTATTTTGATAGAAATGTAGAACAGCCAGACTTGTGAAATGCAGTACATGGGAATAGAGAAACCTGAAAGACACATTCATGATCTACTTGTTCCCATCGTGCCTCATGAAGTAATATTATCCTTTTTTTATCTTTAATGAACAGCAAAGAGATGTGCCCCTCCTGGACCCTTGCAGAATGGAAAAATGGATTTTAAAGAGATCGAGTACCAGAGTACTGTAACTTTTTCATGTGACCCAGGGTAAGTGTTCCCTTCCTGTTACATAAACAACTTAAATCACAGTATTACATTGTAGTATCGCCCACTGCCATATTGCAAGACAGATCACATAGAAAACTACACATAAAAACTCATCTACGCTTCAGAAATATTTTTTTTTAAAAGCCTATCTGGTGATCCACCTCTGTTCAGTCTTGGCTATAATATTATGGAGCTCTGCTACTCCAAAGAAAAGACTTACAAATGTGGAAACCATCAAAATAGCAGAGATTTTATGCAAAGATTTATTCTGGACTGCTTTCCCCTGCTTTTCAAATCCTCTTATTACATCATGAGATGAAATCCTACAGCAGAGACTAGATAATCTCCATCAAAGTTATGCTGTTGGGCTCTGGAGACTGGAAATTGTGTTTCTCTGCCTTTCCAAGCTCAATAAATGAAAACACAAGGTTAATCCTAACTTGCATCCTGCAGTAAAAGCACTTTTACTCAAGGCTTTAGAAATGAGGATGCATTTAAAAAAAATAGTTACGGTAAATGCAGGGAAGCACTTGATAGTAGCATGTATTTAATTGTACTTAATGACTAAATGTAATTAATGACTAAACAGTGCTTACCTGGAATGTCCCAGGGAAGACATAGCCTAGAGTTCACTGAAAAATGTCAACAGCGTAAAAACCCTTCTTCTCTTGCTAAACAGGAACAAGATAAGGAATAAAGAAATTCAACTATGAACCAAATATAGCAAGGGGACTTGATTTGATTTTGCTAGTTATACTTTACTGGTTTTCAGCTCTATGATATTGAAATGACAGACACATGATGAGTATTTCTTTAAAACTCAGAGTAAATGCTAATAATGTAAGTACAGAGGATGGAAAAGAACTATGTAGTGTGCATATGGAAATTAAAGATGGAAATTAAAGTGAGTGTCTGGGATTAAAATCTAACAATTCATCTCAAGGACTTTAGTCCTGAAGAGTGCTGAGTTCTTTGCAATATTTGATCCTAATTGCCATAATTAGCTAAAAACTCCTCCTGAGAAACCACAGCATTTACATTAGCAATTGCAGATCAATGTTTGCTATTTACGTATATCCATTGTATTAATCAATTGTAGAAATTAATATATGAAACAGAATACAAACTTGAAACAACAAAACATCTTGTTGTATCAAGCCTTGTGCCTGGATCTTCACAATATTTGAATATTAAAAAATTTTCACGTTTGAACCTAAACTTCCTTTGAGATCAGGAAAGATAAAGTAGAGAAGGATTTCAGAGCTGGACTCTTTGTTCATGAGAAATGGCAATGTTTGATTCTTCTCCCTGTTCTGAGAACCAGGTCTTTTTGTTTCCAGCTACAACCTCGTTGGGTCAAGAACCAGCCAGTGCATGGCAGATGGAAAGTGGACTGGAACTCTTCCACAGTGTCAACGTATGTGTTTCCATACTAAAGAACTATTTCATCCTCATCCCTACTCCAGAAAGGTTCCTTTCCATTGCTCAGAATTGTATATACTCTTATTCAGAAGTGTCCTACAGTGCTGTGCAAAAGATGGTTAGGAAAAATCAAACAGAATCCTCTATATTTGGTTTTATACGTGTGGATTTTAGAGGAATACAGTTTAAAGGTCTGCGTGAAAGGTCGGGATCAGGGATGCTATTTACAGCTTGAGGTAAGATGCTTATCCACTCAAATTCCTCCTCCCTGTGTATAAAAAGAGGATATTGTCATGCCTTTGTACTTACACAGGGTTTTGCTATAACCTGTCCTGCAAAAACATTTTATTGAGAAAACAATAATATTGTCAGAAAAATATAGCAAACCTCATGAATTCCATACTCTGAGGCCCCTGAGACTTTTAATCTGAACTATTTCTTTTGCCAGCTACAATTCCACGCAGGGTGGTGTGGGTTTATTTAGTTATAAGCATGTTGCTCCTCTGATTCTACAATAATTTGATCTTTAAGCCTTAATTTTATGAATGCTGTGCTTTCCTAGCGGTGCCTTGTGCACCTCCCTCCCTTCCTGAGTTTGGAGTCCTTTCTTACCGTCGCTTAAAACCTGGAAACGTTTCTCATTTCCTGGACACAATCTTGTTTGAGTGTGTCCCTCCTCTTGCACTTATTGGGAATGAGACAGCCACCTGCATGGCCGACGGGAACTGGAGCAGCATTCCAGAGTGCAAGGGTAAGTGACTTATTTTTATCGACACCAAAAAATATTCCCTGGAGTTGTACACACAGAACTGCACAAACGACACTAATATTTTAAATGCTTTTACAACTGTTATTGCAAACGTGCAGCACAGTTATTCTGCAGTTGAATTCTGCAATCATTCAGGCTCCTGGATCAAGGGGATTGCTAACCCATGGCATGCAACATGGGATTGACAAAATATTTGCTGCAGGTGTAAAGGTTAGATAAACAAACCCTGCTAAACGTAGTGCACAGTGGGGAACTTGAGCCTGGCCTCTAGTGTGCAGCCAAAATTTTATTTTGAGTGCTCAGATTTGTCTAGGAAAGAGCCCACCTGACCCTTCAGTCCTAAAACCTTCCCTCTTTTAGTTGAATTACACCATGTTTAAGGTGTGTTGGTCTATAACCACAGATTGCAATAGATGTGTATGTAAAATGAGTAATGTTTGCTTATTTATTTGTTGTGGGTTTTTAAGCTGTCTTCCCTCTGGCTGCGTTTTTCTGTGAAAGAGGCTGAAATGAACCACCATGAAAGTTTTTATATATTTTCAGGAATATTGTGTGTCTTTTTAACCTGCGACATTGATCAAGTTTTGGGGTTGGTTTTGTCCCGCAGTTGTCACCTGCCCCACTCCAATAGGAATAGAAAATGGGTTCATAGAGTTTGCAGTCCGCAGAACTTACCACTACAATGAAAGTGTCAGCTTTGGCTGCCAGCCCAGCTACGTCATGGAGGGATCCAAGCATTCCCGCTGTGAAAAGACTGGAAACTGGTCCACAAAGCCAACCTGTAGAGGTATGCACACACCCTCTGTTAGAAACCATGAATCAAACGGAATTTCCCTATCAGAACACTGCTCTGACTGTTATCACTCCTTTGTGCAAGAGCTGTCCTCAAAAGAAAGCCAAAAAAGTGACTGCAAGGCCTTGATAATCTCAGACCACTCCCAACATTGAATCTTGTACGACATGATGCACATGAATTGACTTCAATAATCAGCCATGTAACTTTATTTTGTCTGAGTATTTCCCCTCCTCTTCCTCTTTCATGCCATTAGAAATTTTACTGAGGCTGGATTTTCACTGGAAAATTTTGAACCAATACTTCAGGGTCTGCATTTTTTCAGCCTTGTAATACCAGCAGAAATTATATACATATATATATAT
>WBMZ01016868.1:0-14399 GCA_013400975.1 Atrichornis clamosus | reverse complement strand
CGGGACACACAGCCCTGCCCCGGCTGGTTCACGGCACTCTTGGTACTGCCCTCCCCACCCATAATACACTAAATCAGGGCTGCGTTTGCCGTCCTTTCATGAAGCCTGGCTGTGACTGCAGAGTATTACAGGCACAAGATGGGCCATTGAGATGCCATTTCCATCTGAAGTGTGCTTCCAAGCAGGCTTCCATGCACGCTGCCTGCTTGCCTAAAAGAAAAATGCAAAACCAGGCTAAACCCTTTTTCTTGGCAGGTTTACAGATCCTTTGCACTTTCCAAAATACCAGATCGTGCAAGTATCTGTGCTCACATCACTTTCTTTTGTTTTGCTATTATAAGAGAAGTTTGGGGTCTCTCCATTCCCGCAGTGGAAAGAATCCCAGGAGGCCCAGCCTCAGCTGAACCTTATCCAGTGTTTGCTGGCTGTGGCAGCAAGTGCAGCACGTGCTGCTCAGCGGCGAGCCCGCAGCTTTGGGTGCCCCCCTGCTGTCCCTTGCACAGAGGCATGGAAAGAGGAATACCCATGTTCTGCTTCCAGGTACCAAGGACTACCTGGTGATGAAGCACTGCTTTGTCCAGATTCCTCATCTCTTCCCAACAGCTCCTGCTGTGCAGGTGTCCCAGGCCTCTTCTGGTTGCTCCTGGATAAAAGCTGGCTGGAACAGAGAGCTGGTGGAGCCAAGAGCCCCAGTAGGAGCTTGCACATGGGGAACTGCTGAAGGCTCCTGCTCCACCCTAGTTGCCTTAAGCTCGATCTCTTCTTCAACGCAATATTTTTTCCTTGACAGCTTGAGAAAAATAACTTCTGTTATTCTGAAGACTGTAGAAAGTAAAAGCCAACAAAAATAAAATCTCTCTTCCTATTTCCCACTGTCACATAACTTATTGCAGTTACACAGCACAAGTGCTGCAGCAGCTCCTCAAGCTGCATGTGGGGTCAGAGCCATTGTGGAGGACACGTACCAGTTCCATGGGATGGAATGATCCATGCCCTGGAGAACTTACAGCCCAATGCTGTAATGGCACCCTTGGGGCTGCTGGGATGTCTTCAGGGAGGCCCAAGTTCGGAGAGGTCTGAATAAAAGCAACTTTCAGAAGAGTTAGTTCATAGTTTTAAGTTCACCCACATTAGTAGTTTTATGTTCCCACCCAAGAGCCCCATCTCTGCCAGCTGCATCTGCACTGCCAGCAATGCCTTCAGTAGGGAGGCTGTTAGGCTTTGTCAATACAAGGCAAATTACAGAGCTAAGGATTTTAATTATTTATTTCATACCCCCTAAACTTAAATAATGTTCCTGAAAACCCGTAGCAAAGCCAGCTGAAAAACAAAGGAAGTGGAGGGAGCAAGTGAAAGGCTAATCATGAAGTAAGGATGAGCCCATCCACAAGCTCTCAGTTAGAGAATTTTATTTATGACTTTTTATCTGTTGTTTTGTTCTGTTTACTGGAGCTTTCGACCTTTGATCCTACCACTGCATCTGCCAAAGGCAGTACGGACCATTGCACCTGACACGTTTCCTCTACTAGTGACATTCAGATGCCTTTCAGCTGTATGACCAACACAGCTGCAGAGCAGGATGCTGATGGAAAGTGGATTAGGAGATTGCTCATCCTCTCAGAAAGTCACCTGGGACAGCTGTGTGTTGCTAAGCCCTGCATCAGATGGAGAAGAAAAGGTATTTTGCACAAATCAGGAATTTGGTTTAATTGTCACAGTTCACTGCTTGGGCAGGAACCCAAGGCATGAGGCTGGTGGTTCACACTCCAACAAGAAACATAAGAAAACAACCCAGGGGTTTTAATAATAGGAATAGCGTTCCAGGCAAAGTCTATGGCAGAGAGAGGGAAGATCCCAGAGCATCCACATCTCAGCCCTGCACCAGGCTGGGTGCACTCAGAGAAAGGCTTTCGAGCAGTGCCGGCCTCCCTCCCTGGCAGAGACATTGGCTCTGAACTTCCTACCAGACACCTGGCTCGTGAGTCAGAGCTCATGTTAAGCCAGATGCTTCTGAGATATTGGTGGGGAGAGCAGAAAACCTCTTTCTAGTTTATTCTGCAGAAACTACTGGTCTGACATGGTTCTTCATTCCAGCCCCGCTCGGTACACACAGATTCTTGAGAAATGTTCCTTCACATCCAGGGCCAAACACAGTGCTGGTGCCCCCACTGTCCCTGAGGTATGCAGAAGTGGATTGCCCCTCTCCTCCTAGGAAATGTGATGGCTATTACCTTCCCAAGACAACTTTATATGAAACTGGTCTCAAAGGAACAGTGCAAAATCAAAGACTACCTGGAGGAAATTAAGCAAGCCTCTTTCTGCATGTTATTAAAGCCCAAATTCTAAGGAAATAACCTTGTGTGCTTCAGATAGTTTGTTTCACTCTGCTAGTTCTTCAAATGACTTTAAATTACACATGCTCAAATAAAAAAGGATGGCAGTAAATAGGATGCTGTAACTAAACATTGCTTCATAACAGGTAGCAGATGAGGTGCCAGCCATACCATACAATGGCATAAAATATATACAGATTTTCCTAGTATTTCTCCATCACTTTGATTCAAGAAAAAGATGGCTCCTATTTGCAGCCTGTCATGGAGTGCTCTGAACACTGCTGTGGTTTTCCTTTGGGTTACTTACTAATTATCTAATTTCCTAAGCACATTTCTTAAGAATCATTCAGGAATATTGCCAAGTTTTTATATTTTTACTGAGTTTTCCTCAGTCCCAGTATTCCCACAGGAATTAAAGCAGCTGAACACAGAATCCTAACCTTTGTTGATCTGTCTTGTTTTCAAGAGATGCAGCTCTTTGTGTAGTCAAAGAAGCCAACCGTGGGCACTTGCTCTACACCACAGCCCGTCCTACTCTCTCCTCTGTGTAGCCATTACTTCTGCTCACCCGTGATCTGCTCCCTGGAAAAGTTCACCTTCTGCTTGGCAGTGTGGATACGAAGAGAGAAAGTGAGGGGTTATGTGACACACTGTTAGCACGGACAGGCCAACCTGGGTGAAGAGGAGCCCAAGGGGAGGAAGTCCGAGGCTTCAATAAATCCAATTAGAGCCACTGTAGTTCACCTGCTGGTGGAAAGGCCCAGCCAAGGATCCCATCCCCAGGACTACCCCGTGTTACACGTTAGTGTATCGCTGTCCTGCCTGTGCAGGGACTGTGGGGAGGCTCTGACCGATACCTGTCCCTGCTGGGACAGCTCCAGCAGTGTTTCAGAGTCTTAGTGCCAGCTGTTGCTCGGAGTCTGGGCAGCCCCTGCTTCTGCAGACGTGCCTTGAAACTGAGATCTCAAGAGTGCCCCAAAATAAACACTAATAGCTGCTGGGTCGAACTATTTGCTGGCTTGGTGGACACATGGGGCTTCCTTCTGCAGCCTTCTCTGCGTCAGTTTGACTCCTTTGTTAAACATGCCGAGGAAAAGATACTTTCTTATATAAATTAGATTATTATCTCAGATTCACCTTTTCCCTTAATGAAAAGCAAGTTTCTCCAGCATGTCAAATAAATAGCCCTTAAGTACAATACAGTCAATTTCTTCTAATGTATTTCTTGGAGAACGTGGAGTTCTCATGGTAGGTCCAGCTGTGCATTTCTATCCAGCACAACTCTCAGCAGGATGATTGGCGTCTTTGCACCCCAGCAGAAAGCAGCACCACCTCCCTCTTGTAACCAACAACGTCCACTTTCAAAAGCACTCTCTCTTTTTGCTCTTCAGTTTTCTTTTAGGCTTTTCTTCACACCCTTGTCATTGCTCAGCTTGTGAGGCAATGCTCTAACATCAAGTCTTGCTCTGGTTCCCAGAAAGTCTCATTTTTTGAAATGGTGAGATTTCCCAGTATCCTCAAGCCACTTCACATTTTCCTGTCCTTTTCCTAACATACGGCCTATCCCTTCATGTTTGTTTACCACTCTTATCCCCTTTACTATTTTTTCCCCATTTTTCAATTGACCCATTTTTTTTTTTTACCCTCTTCCCTTCAACTCTTTGCTTCTCTTTTTTCTCCCTGCCCCATTCTAGAGAAGCTTTCTGGCTAGATGTATTACCCACTGTGCTGAGGGGAAGCAGTGCATCTGAATTCAAGCTGCATTGTAGAACAAGAGCAACACTATATATATACTGACAGAAACAGCAAATCAAACTCTCAGTGTTCTCCTCTTCCCGTGCTAAATTCCCCAAGCCAGATGCCTTCCATTAATAAAAAAAGTTTTAAGTAAAGGTAAGGAGAGAATTACATGAAAAATAAATTGGGCATTAAAAGCCTGGATGGCAGCACTCAGCTGCTCTCACTTCAGTAGCTGCACTGCACACCTTCCATCAGGCCCCGACCCTGCACAGGAGTCTCTGTTTGCCGGTGCGTTCCCCACTCTGCCAGAGTTGATATGGACACTCTGCATTGCCAGATAAGCAATATATGTCACTCTCCCTTGCCTAAGCTTAAAATGAATATGTTAACTTATTTTCTATTACCAGCTGCAGCACAAATCAGAGATGGAGAAGGAGCATGTTCTACTCTTGGCTCTGTGCTCAGAACTGTGCGTCGCCCCAGACTTGCCTCCCTGCACACAACTTGGCCAAATGGTCCCTTGCTTTCATGGTAAACCCTCAGACACTTCTGCATAAAATGGGTGTCAGGAAACAACTCCTGCTCTAAGATGGCATGATTCTGTGCTTTTTACACCTATAGCAAGTGAATCCCAACCTACCTTCTAATCATATCCTTTGAGGACAGGCCCTTCACAGCTGGATGTAGGGCAGAGCACATCTGAGTAATAAAAGTGCTTTAATTGAAAGCAATGAAAAATTAGAGGGATGCCAAAAAATCCTTTTATCAGCCCTGAACACAATGAGAACAAAAACTGAAAAATTAGTTGTTCAGAGGGCAGAAGAGAACTAGCTAGAATGAGATAATACTACAAGTCTATACATTCTGTGCATTTTCTTTCCATTTTAAAAGGAATATTTTCTATACTGGCTGTCACCTGTGTGGGAATTATGACATCTGGCTCTGGGGGTTGTAGATACAGGCAGGGACTAAACACACATATACTGCACCCATCCTGCTGACACAGGACTCTTTCTTGCACTGCTAAAGGGTGGCAGAGGAACTAACAAAGAAAAACATCTCTCCTGTTTAAATTAAGAGTCAGAAGAGTCTTCTTGTCAATGAAAATCTACAGAATATTTACACAGATGCATACAGATACATGTACACCTGTACTCACACGATGGGGGAAGGATGGAGAATGAGACATGGGAAAACCATAAAGATCATACTGTTCTCACCAAAACACACTAGTCCTGTTAACAGGAAAAGATCCAATCCTTGTATACAAGCAGATCTCCCAAGCTGTGGTCTAATATGCATCTTTTGCTTTTTATTTAGCTGTACTCTTGGACTACTGAGTTATAGATTTAAAATACGCAGAATCAGTGTAGGAACTGTAGGGAAAAGCAGAAATAGGTTCCTCCTGAAGACTCAATTGAATTAGTCTGAAAAGATTAATTAAAATTGAATTCTCTTTTGACACAAAATCTCCTGTTTGCTAGTTCTTGGTATGTCTATTACCTAGTTTCCATTAGGAGATATTATACTCTGTAATGAAATAAACTTCAAGGACCCTGTGGGATCAAACAAAAAGTTTACTGCATTCTGAGAGCCACAGGAGCAGCGAGGTTCCAGGGCAAGCTGGCTTGCTTAATGAGAAAGGGTTCACATGTCATCACTGAGGGATCTCTGTCATTGCCTTTTAAGGTACAGAAGGGCAAATAACTGAGTGTAGATTAGAAAACAGCTTGATTTGCAAAGTCACAGCCAAGAGTCAGGTCTTTATTCGGTCTCTCCAAAAACCTGGGGAGAAGGGAGGGGAAGGAGGGGACTTCCTTCTGCCCTAAGAACAGCTTTGTAACTAGAATAAGAATTATTAAATTGGCACCTCCAGCATATGGCTGTGGTTTTGGCATCAGTATTTGGGGAAGCCATCCTGGGGATCACCGACATTAGGGATCAGTGTGAGTGAATTAGACACAAGAGTGAGAGCATTTACATTGCAACTGGTGCTTCAGGTCTGACATGCTATAAATATTGCTTTGTGTTTTACCCTCTCACACTTGGAGCCTAACGAGACACTCGACATACTAAGAAACCATTCGAAATGGACCTGAGAGCAGAGCCTCAACCTAGATGACATAAGGGAGAATTTCAATGCAGTGTTGAATTAACAGTAGCACAGAGTCACTGACCACTTAAACTGTACAAGGAAAATCATTTTGAGAGAGACAGAGTTAACATTATTTGTGTCTTTTTTCTCTGTATATTCTCATTTTATGGCACTTGCAAAGACACTATGAAATCCCCAGTGCCACAAGTCTTGGCCCCAGAAGCTGGCATGGCTATCAAAAGGATAATGTTTGTGTGTAGGCTGTTTGGGGCACTACAACAGGGCCCACAAAACAGGTACTCACCACATCCCAAATCTGTGCTTCCAGCTACACAGCCAACAGCCTCGTAATGGAAAGTTAAAATGTAAACACAAGCTGCTATTTTAGTGCAATCACACAAATGTAGCAGCTTGTGTTCTCTCTTCCTTTATTTCCAGAATGGACAGGGTGCCTGAATCAAGCTACAGCTAATCCTTTTTCTTTTTTCTCCTTTTTTCCTCTCCCTAAGTGCCCAGTCAATTAAATCTTGCTTACATAAGGAAGGAATTCTTACTTGCCTTATTTCTACAATGACAGTTGACAATGTTCAGACTAAGGGATGCCAAAACCTGTTTTTCCCTAGATAGTAAAAATACAAACAGAAATCAAACCCAAGCAGACTAATAAAGGATTACAAGAGCTGACAATGCTTTATGAATTTGAAAGGTTACATTGCTCGGTTCAAAATAAACTGAAATCCTGAGTCCACCCTTAGCTTCTGCCTCCCCTTTTCAGAATCTTCTTCCCTTTGTCATATGGATAGTTGTTCACAAAGGAGTTCACTGACATCACCTTGCTCATCTAGTCCAGATGGCCCAAAGTGATGAAAACACAAAGGTATTCCAGGAAGTGACCTTGGAGGTGCTTTATTGATTCAAAATTCAGGGAAGACTGAAAGCCTGACTCTGGAAGCAACACTGCTTTAGCTCTAAGGAAAACCAGTTCACCTAGGCAGCAGCTGACTTTTAAAGGACAACAGCAGGTTCCCCAGTTGACAAGACATCTGCTACAGTTTCTCACAATTCCCGATTCACAAAGGAAAGAGCAAGTTTGCATCACATATGTCAATAGCTGGGATTTTTACTGTCTTACCATTCAGGTTCTGTTATCTCTAATGAGACAAGATGAAAATGCTTGTTCAGAAATGTAAACAAGAGGGGAAAATCTACAGACCAAATGTAGTTTACTTTTTTTTTCTGCATCGATCTGTTAGCTTTCCTCTGAGAAACTGGCCAAACTAAAAATGGCAGGTCTGTGCTGTCCTCACCTTCTGGGATAGATGGTAGACAGATAGATAGATAGGTAGATAAGGTATATAGTACCTCTTCCCAAACCACAGCCAGCTTGGCAAAATAAAAATTAAATCAACATGATTTTGCAACACAAAAGCCACCCTCTCACTTTTGCTGAGGACTATTTGAAATAAAGGTGGATCATAGTATGAGTCATTTATCTCTAATGCATTCACACACACCTACCACTGCAGGGGGATTGAGAGAAGTGACCTGAATCTCAAGCATCCTTGGGTTTGCAAACAAAACCCAGCCAATGAGGTCATTCAAAGCCAGGCCTAAATCTATGGCTTCCCCTTTGCCCTCTGTTTTGCTCCCCTCAGTATTACAGAGACTGAGAGTGCAGGAGAAACAAGTAGTAGTATCATGTGACGAAACCATGTCTCACAGAGCAGCTCCAGAGCATGGCATTCCCATTTCACAGGAGGGATATTGAAGGAAGCAGAATAGGTGAAATCCCAGTTGATCACAATACTTGTACTTATTTTAATTGTTTATTGAAAACAGCATGACAGATACAAAACAATGGTAGAAGGAAGAAAAAGAAATGTTGGCGTTGTTTACAGGCTCAGCTCCCTCTGCACTAGCCACACACAAAATCAATTCTTCATATTATATGTTAAAAAAAAGTTGAACTGTTAATGGTAACATGAGAGGGAAGGGACAGAGGCAGCAAAGAAAAGGAGAGGTGTCAGGAAGGTCTGGCCAAAGACAGGTTTGTTTTGGCAGCAGGTGGGCAGGATGGATGATGCAGAGCTGTGCTTCCTGGGATAAAGGAGAAGGCAAGAGGTGCTGAAGAGAGAGAAGGTCTGTGACAAGGGATCAGGAGTCAGGCCTGACCTGAGGCTGGGAAGAGCAATGTGGGTTACACTCTGTAGTTATTTTGCTTTGGTTGGCCCCCAGAGAAGTGGTTCAGGAGCAGGCTTACACACCTGCATGGTGCTGCCTCTCTGCTGATTCATACCACCAACTTACAAAGCACATAAAATTTAGAAGAATCAATGCAAGTGTCAGGAGATCTGCCCTTGTTCCCAGCAGCCTAAAAAGGAACTTGTTTATGCCACCTATGAAAGAGCTGTGACACATTCCTCCAGTGATGGAGTGATCCCACTAGGATCACTTTTGCTGGCCAACATTGAGCATATTTTTCTCCAATTCATCTTTCCCGTATGATTTATTCCACACATCCACTTGGAAAAACATGCTCAGTGCCATCCCAAGAGCTGCACAGCAAAGTCCATCACTCTACTGATAGATCATGGTTCCATTTCTTGCCCAAACACACACAATAAGGAGCTACATATGAGGTGCACACACATTCTGTCCCTGAGCTTTACTGTCAGGGGAAAGCGACAAAGCAAATCCATCCGGGACAATAAAGCCATTCCTAAAGATCCCCACACCCCAAATGCCAGCACTGATGGGATTTGAATACATGCAGTGGACACCCAAATTTAGAATAGCACATTGTTTCACCTGCAACAAGTTAGTCCTTAGAGAACAACATGGCCTTCAGGTTTGGTCCTTTGAAGGGCCATCTGCAATTATACCATCTTAACCACCATTTTTCCAGGATGGACAGAAAACCAGGAGCAGTAAAATACTCCAAACCCCTGCATCCTTATGTGTTGTTCTGGGGAGTATCTCTGCATACATCTTTGTAAATCCTGCAGAAAGAACCCCTCCCAGCACCTACCCAGTTTAACGAGGACAAAAGCTCCAGCTCCCGGTTACTCTGGGTTATTGATGGAGTTTCCAAAGAATAGTTTTGACTGACATTTTTGGATTCTGAGTCTGATAGGTCTGGGTCTTCTCACTTAAGAATAAACCAAATGCTTCTCAGGCTTTCCTGTCTAAACCATATTGTTCCTTCTGGGTCCTTTGGCTATATTTTATGAAATAACTGATAATCTCTATCTCTAGGGGGAAATTTGTTACTGCTGATACCAAACAGTGAACCCTATGATCTAATACATCTCTTCCAATTCTGTCTTTTGAGGTTTCTGTAACTTTTCAGGAGATTTATATTTTGTTCTGTAAGAATGGTTTGTGTACCCTACAATTTGTCCCATTGATATTTCTTAGTCTGATAAAGACACTGCTTCTCCACAGAAACCTTGCCAGGTACTACCTGTGCAGAAGCATTGCTCCAGGGGCAGAGTGCATGGAATTATTTCATATTTTCTTAATTTTGGTTAACTCCCAGAAAATTCACTTTTATTCCACCTTTTTCTATCCTTAGCATTACCTTGTGCTTTCCCCTCTTCCATGACCCTTGCTGGCACTGTCCCATACCCCAGCCTGCCCAGCTCACCCTCCCTGGCTCTTGGTGTGTAAGCAATTTTAAGAACATGGTCTTTAGACAAAAGCTCTGTTCCCCCAGTCAGGCCTGGTCACTCTGAGGCAGCATCAGTAATAAAATCAGATCCTGGGACTGGTCATAGAAAAAACTTAGCTCTAGCCCAAGAGTCTACAAAGGCAGATGTTTGTTTACCAGGCACCTTGTACACATCTCTTTCAGCTGGGCACCAAAACGAGAGGAGCTTGCAACTGAGCTGGCTCCCCATGTAGTTTGCATATGGGGCTCAATTCCAGGTGCATTAGCATCCAGTTATGAGCTGCTTTTTGAGGGAAGGATCCAAAGGGGATGAAGGACTAGAGATCTGGGAGACAATATGGCCCAGATCTGCTTTAGACATTCCAACAGGGCTCTTAATTTGCTGCTTTGTTGCACTACATACAGACACACACACATAGATGTATATATAGTTTTTTCCCCATAAACCTCAACTGCTTTTGCTGCTTCTATAGAAGGGTGGTTTTGAAATATCCCTTCCAAAGCTGGGATGGATGTTTCCAGTGTTGGGGTTTATTAAGTTCCTGTGGCAGCTATTTCCAAGGCTGCTTTGTCATACATTTCTTTGGAAGAGACTAAGAATGGCAGAGGGGCTTTGCAGATAAGGATTTCAATTGCAACCTTAACACTAAAGTGTAAGAGGAACATCAGGGAATTAAATAAAATTGTATATTTCCTAGATGTCTGCTTAAAAAGGAAATTCAGGATTTTACGGATGCCCCAGAGACAAACTATTACATTACATTCCTCGCAGTTCTTATTTGAGTTCTGTATGTTTGAGCACCTCAAATAGCACAGAATCATTCATAAGAATGGGCAAGAGAGACTGTGTCCCATCAATATTTGAAGCTTGGTTATCAAATCAAGACAAATTCATGAGTTCTGCTCCAGCTCAACATTTTCAGGTTTGATACTATTGTTTGACAGTTTAGAGGGTTTTCCCTCTGCATTCTCATTGTCATTAATATTTTATATGATCTTCCAGTTGATGCTATTGTAGTATTTATTAATATATTTTTTACTTGGCTGTACTAACCAGTTTTTTCTTTTCTCTTTCAGCAGGGAGAAATTCACACTCATTTGCTATTTGTGGGGTGATGACATAGTGTGAAGAAGCAGTAATGATGACTGACTGATAGAAGACACCATATGTTCTCTTCTCTTTTCTCTGTGCTATTTTCTGAGAGATGAATAAAGACTCAGTATAAGATGAGCTTCCTTATATATAGTAAAAAAAAAAAATTGACCTTTTTTCCCAAATAATTGTCAAGATGGGAGAAATAATCTTTTTTTCTAAAGCATTCAAACAGTATTGCTATAAATATCAGGCTCCAAATCACCAAGACAAATAACTTCCAGTCTTTTCCATCAGAAATATTTTATATGTATCTAAGCACCAAAAACAACTTTACAATTAATTTCACTCACCCCCAAATGTTTTCCATCTTTCCATAGCAAATATTTTGAAAATATAAGTTGCATTTGCTGATGACTAAGCAAAAGTAAACAATTCCTCCTGGTTTTAAAAGGAATTTGATTCTATACAGGACTCTAAGTGACAATCTGCAGTGTATGATAATCAGAAATCTTGATTATAAGCACAGTAGTAGTATCACTAGATCACAATACTAGATTATATGCTGGGAGGTTTCTTTGCTCCCTGAGTGTCTGAGTCTGTGCAACTAATAAAACAGAAGATTTCCTTCAATAAATATTGCATTTGCTTTAATATGTTTTAATATCATAATAATTAGAAATCTAATTTCCTAGAAATCACTGAATAAAAATCTTTTATTGTTCTAGCATATGCATTTACCAGATATATTATTTTCCTACCTAAATTTTTTTTTTTTTTTAATCTCTGTCCTTTTAGTTCTACCCTCTCAAAACCAAGGCTTTGAGATTGTCATTCTTCCCCCTAACTTTGTAATAGCCACTAACTAGCCTCAGACTACAGCAGAGCCAAACACATATCTGCTAATGCTATTAAGCAGTCAGGAGCAGAAACAAAGAAGTAAACAAAAGGGATTCACATTGCCTTCTGTTCCATTGGAGACAGAGAAGGAAAAAAAAATCAATCCTCCCAAACATAAAAATAACCTCCAGAAAATGTTGGTTTAAGATACCTTATTTTTCCAATTCCCAGGATTTTTTTGTAAGTAATGGAGCCAAAATTGAAGAAAAATCTAATTGTGAGTCCTGCAGGCAGCAGGGCAGAGAACTCGCTGTCAGTGGCCCTAGTGCCAGGCCTCTTGTGTGGGCTTTGTTTTCAAGGCCATCCAGTTACAGCATTTTTCGTAACACAACCTGTATAAAGAATACAGAGCCACATCCTGCTCACCCTGCTCACAAAGGCATCCACCACAGATGTAGCAGGAAGGTTCCTTGTGCCACGTGAACGGGAGATGGCCCTTGGAGGACAGTGTTCTCCCCGGTCACCTGCCATAGCAACAGACATGGAGCAAGGTTTTACATTCATAATATGCAACTCACTTTCCCCAGTTAGACTTATTATTTTTGCTGTGACAGCTTATGCGCTCTGCACCACAGAGAGTAGGACAGAAGGTGCTCAGGTAAAGCAATGATTGCAGTTTTCACATGTTATTCTTCCTTTGAACTCCAAGTGGCATGAATGCATCTTCCCCTGGAAAGCTGTATCACGTGCACCTTTTTTTCCTATGACAATAGAATTACATAAAGTCTGACCTCAGAACTCACAAGTATTCCATCCTATCAGCAAAGAGCCGGCTTGCTTAAGGACTAGAGACTTGGGTCCCTAATCAATACTTTAATAAATAACACCTACTTAGTCAGAACAATTGATTGCTAGTGAGCAGACTAAGTATAATGTATTTCTGCTGATCTAGTCACAGGATAAATGTCATAGTTTATTTATGACGCACCCAAAACTATTCTGAGGCCTGTAGATAGGATCTGTCTTGACACACATTTAACGCTGTACACACACAATGTCTTGATTAAGGCTGGATGGTGGGTACTCAACATAGCACATCTGGCTTTGTTTGTTGGCAAACCCCACTCATGCTGCCTCTGGGCTGCCAAAGCTCAGCTCCGTAGCTCCCTGGCAGCAAGGGCAGCTCCTGGGACCCACACTCCTGGGGGTGAGGAGTGGGTGCAGAGCACAAGGTACTCCCTTGATGGCCAGGCTCTTGGGGCATTATTCAATCTAATTCTGGTGTGTCTTAATTAAATGAACGCTTAATCATACCGGCAATAGCCAGGCATGACATCGAGGCCATTCTTGGGGATAACAGCCATACCTTGGTTTTGCTCTCATGCTCTTTATTCTGCTGCACAGTTGTGCGGGGAAAGCCTCTCGGTATTTTAGGGTGGGAAATAGCCAGCAGAGACTGCAAGACGCCCCCCTTCTGTGCAGTTACTCCACAGACCATATCCAGGCTCAAGACAAGGCACCTTGGTGCTCACCATGCCCTGGCTACAGTGCATCCGCTCCAATTTGTTGTTCGAGGACACCATCATTTCTCTTCCAGTTACTTCGACTGTGTCTGCCCTTGGGGGTGTGTGTTCACAACCACCTTCTTTCGGGAGCAAGTATGGGCCACCGAATTTCTCAACTAGTCTCAAAATACATATATATTCTACAACAATGACAAACTGCAGCCCGGAGGAGATGCCTGGCAGGATGCTTGCATCCACACGGAGAATACGGAGGAGCCTCCCTTCTCCGTTCCTCCCAGACGACACCCGGCAGCAGGGGCGCAGAGGCTTTCTCCGCACCCTGCCCGGGGCCTTTCCCCGCTCCCCGCAACGTCCCGCTCGGGGGTTGCGATATTCGGCTCGGAGTCGCGCCGGCAGAGGCTCGGGAAGCAGCAGCCGGGAGCGCGCAGGGCGGTCACACCCGCGCCGGCAGACCCCGCGCTCGGCCCGCAGCGCCCCGCTCCGCGCGCGGAACTGCCCTGCACACAATGCCCGATCCAGCCGCGGGGGCGGAGGAGGGCGGCCGGCGCCACCGGAACGTGTCAAACTTGAGAGGCGAGAGGCACCCTTGGAAAGGCGGCGGCCCCGGCCGGCGCCGCCCGCGCCGCGGCGAGGGAACGATGCGCCGGGGGCGCGGCAGGACCGGGAGCGCTCCCGGCCGGACGCCGCCGCACCTGCTCCCGGAGGTGCGCACTGAGCGCAAGGCGGGGTCCGCGGCCGCCGAGCGGGGCCGGGGCCGGCGGGGCGGGAGGCAGGAGGCGGGGAGGGGGGCGGCGGCCTCCCGTCTCCGGGCGGGCTGTCCCGCTTTACTCTCTCCTCCCCGCCGAGGATCGCGGGCGCGGAGGTGCGGTTGCGGCGCGCAGGGCGGCGGCGGGAGCGGTGCGGAGGATGCGCTGAGCGAGCGCGGAAGGCGGCGCGGCCGCGGCGCAGGTCAGTGGCGACACCCCCTTTCCCCAGGCCCGGGAGTGGGGAAATTCGACCCCGAATCCCCGCATCCCCCGGTCGCTCCCCAACTTTTCTCCGCACCACTTCGGGAAAGTGACCAAACTTGTGGCAGGGCCGCGCTGGGGTCCCTCGTCCCGTG
>WBMZ01016865.1:0-53640 GCA_013400975.1 Atrichornis clamosus | reverse complement strand
CCCGCGGAGCGGAGCGCGGTGCCCGGGGAGCGCGGAGGGCGCACAGGTGCGGGAGCAGCCCCGCGGGTGTCCCGGGCTGTCGGGCGGGTGCGCGGCTGCTGCGTGAGGCCGTGCTCCGCCGCCCCGCCGCGGCCCCGGGGCCTGTGCCGGGCTCCCGTGTCCCCGTGGAGCGGGATGCGATGTGAGGCGCGGACCAGAGGTGACTCGAGGCTCCCTGGCAGGAGGTGCATCCTCACATCGCTGTTCTGGGAAGCTGGGTAGCCTCCGCTTTGCCTCAGGTCCTTGGTGTTTGCTCCTGATGGTTCCTGCCCTCTGCTCCAGGCCTGTCTCTCTATCCCTGGCTCAGTTTCACTGATCTAATCTGATCCTCCTTTTCCCTCTGTTGGTGTGGCTCAAACAGCATCACGGACCGGGCTGCAGAGATGTTTTGCTGTTCAGAAAGATTATATGAAATTCTTCATGCACAAAACATGTGCTGTTATGATCCTCTCAAAAAAGAGCTGTATCTGTACATAAGTCTGCATAAGTATTTAGAAAGGGAATGTAGATTTATTTTTCCTTAGTTCATTGACCTTCAGATACTTAGCATTACCTTCTACCTCTGTGCAGGTAGTGTTGCTCTAAGCAAACAACTCCCTCCTGCCCCTTCTTTGATTCAAGTTTGATGTAAGGGCTAAAGCTCCTTTTCTCTACCTGATGCTGGAGTCTGTGCAGCTCGATAGAGCGTTGGGCCTTTAGGAGGAAAAATCATCACAATACTGTAACTGTAACAAACCTACGTGCTGAAAAATCCATTACATGAGAAATGAAGGTTGGGAAAAAAACTGTGAAACAATAGGTGGTAGGTAGCTTTTGGCACAACCTTGTGGAAGTCTATCATTCTTCCTTTTTTCTTCCTCTGTCTACTTTTGTAGTTTTCTTGGTTGGTTGGTTGGTTTGGTTTATAGAATATTTTGTTTTGGTTTGTTCTTTTTTTTCCCCCCAAATTTATAGCACTCCTCTTCCTCCTGTCACCTCCAAATAGCATTCAAAAGACTATTCTTTATGAAACAATATTTGTATAGGCTTTTGGCAGCCTTACTGAAGGCCTTTTTGATGCCCAAACAATGTCAATCAGCATCATTTTGGAAAATGATCATCACTGTTTCGCTAGTGGACCTGGTCTAAAAGAAAACCTTTATTCACAAAGTATAAAGACCTTCTATCATCTTCAGGCTCTTCTTAAAGCAACAAAAGCTGTTTCTAGTGATAGTTTCTGAGTGTGTGCATGCAGTCCTCTTCAGCATTTATCTGTTGAAACAAATGGGTGCCACATTCACTGATGATCATAAAATTTACGATCAGAAAAAAATCTCTTTGATGCACAGTCCAGGGTGTGATTTCTCTTGAAGTCCAAGTGCTGGATCTCCACCCAGATGTGGAGCCTTGGGCATGGGTAGAGACTCCGTGCCCTTTGCACTGTTCAGTTGCCTGTGCCGAAATACATGTCAGGGATGGCCTGAGTCTTGTGCCAGGCTGCTGAACCAGCCTGCAGGAGCTCAGGGTCTGTGTTTGCTTCCCCAGGGTGTCATTGCTCGTGGTGCACCTGAGGGAGGTGGGCCCAGTGCTGTCTCAGGTACCAGGTGTAGTTCACGTGCCTGCAGTGCCATGTGCCTCTACCTGTTGGGCTGTGTCAGCAGAGACATGACTGTGTAGGCAGCTCCTGAGGAGTCCAGAATGGAGCTGGGAGCTCGGAGATCTCCAGGGCCTGCTGTGCTTCTCTGGTGTCCTTGACGAGTCACCAAATGGCTCTGTGGATTGTGATTAGTGGCTACTGGTGGTGCAGTGCTGCAAGCCACCTCTGTACTGTACACCTGTACTGAACTGCCAGCTCATCTGTGCTGGGACTGAATCCTCACAGGACTTTTCTTCTGTGCAGAAACTTTCATGGAAAAAGAATTATGAAAACTTAGTTGCATTAATATAACTGGTAAACTGTGCAGTGAAGCCACAAGGAAATGATAAAACTTGAGATGGATAAAAGCAGCAGACTGGACGGAGAAAGCACTAGTTTGGGAAGGGAGGAGATTTGACTCTGGAATTTGAAGATGTAGCTCATGAGGTTGAATTCAAGGCTGCACTGTGTCATTTGAAGACAGTCCAATATACTAATTTAAAAAATCAATGTATTGATTTCACTTAACTTTTGTTCAAAGGGATGAAAAGGCAGGGAAGCTTCCACAATGTGATTTGTACATAGCTCATACATCTGTGGTAGTTGTGTTATGTCTAGTTTTGGTGTCAAAACCACGAACATAACAGGTGAGGAGATATCTCGTGGAGCACAACTTTGAGTATCAGTGAACTCAGGCATTCACAGCACCATGTGTGGGGTGAATGCTGTCAGGTGGACGTGGCTGTCTCTGTAGCCGTACAGGTCAGACAGCAGTGCATGCTCATGGCCATTGCTGATCCCAATGTTAGCATAGCCCTGGAGTTCTGACAGTAGTTGTGAGGTGAATGGAATCCACAGCCTAACACACCAGTGCAAACTCATCTAAAAGCTTGTGTTATTTTTCACACTAGACACCCTGGTGGTCCTCCTGGTACCAGTTCCCTCTGTGCCTGTTCCCAGCTCAGGTAGCTGTCACGTATGCCACGTGATTCATCGTGTGTGTCGCCAAGTCAAGAACACCAACCTAACCAAGGGCCCTTGGGCGCATGCTTAGGTCCCTCCCATTTTACTGAAATGCTTCAAGTCCTTCCTCATTCCTCTTGCTTGTAAGGTCTTCTCAAAATAAAGCACATGGGAGATAAGGATTTCAAACTGGACCTTGACAGGTACAGATAAGCACTCTCGGTGGCTCAGATGAGTGCAGGGAGAACTGAGATACAGCAAGGAGGGGAAAGAGGGCTGTGGGAATTGCTTGCAAAGATGTGTTGAGTGTAGATGTGTTATGTGAGCTGACCCTGTTTCACATGTAGGAAGGCTGTTTCTTAGAAGGGCAGGGAGTTTCCCTGTAGTGGAAAGTAGATTCTGTTAGTTTGGTTATTAGCAAACTGGGTTCTCTGGTGCCACAAGATCTGGTATTTGTTTAAAAAAGTTTTATATATTCTGCCCAAGAAATGCTTGAGTATTTTTACCCAGTGCTGGTCTGTGCTTTCAGTTCTGTCCTAGCAGGTTTGCTCACTTCTCAAGTTGACTACAAAACTGAAATGGAAAATAATGGTAATTTAACCCATATGTAAGAGAGCAAAAAATGTCTTGCCATGTGGTGAGCATCCAGTGTTGTTCCAAGCATCCTTGGAAAGAAATAGCACTGTCAGTCTTTACCTCTGTCCCTAGACTAATCCCTTGTATGAGTCTTAAATTGGTTTTGTGAAGTTAGAAGCATGTTGTTTTTAGCCACATTTCTTTGTGAAAGCAGTATTTTTCTGGATTCATTTCCCTGGCTGGGAAGCTACTGGTGGGACTAGACATTTGTAGTGAAGCACATCCGACTTGCAACTGCAGCTCAGGCCCATCTGTTGGGGGTGAGGAGAACAAAGTCCCAGGTGCTGGCGGCAGGGAAGGGTCCTGTGATTTCTCAGTCTCTTCTGCTGGAAACAGCTGGTTTGGTGAGCTGTGGGAATTCCCAGACTAAGGGGGACACTTTCCCTCCAGCCATACCACTTCTGACTGCAGCAAAGATGAGGCAGGACCAGGCTGAACTGAGAGAGTGGATTTAGAGTGCAGATGTATTTTTCTTTCTACCTGTGTTCTTGCCTCATAAGAGCTGACTGCAGTGGTTCTGGCATGGCAGCTGCCTCCAAACTGGTTATGGTGGGAGTGTCGGGGTGAGGCAGTAGCACACATTCTGTGCTCTGCCTGCTCTTTGGGAGAATTGTCCTCATGGCTCTCTGGCTGGACTAGATCTGTGACAGAGATGCTCCCGTCCCTGTGTGCAAAGATCAGTTTGACTTCTTCCACGGGAATGTCTTTTGTTCAGCCCCTTCAGAAAACAGAGCACCAGATCAGAAAGCCTGACTCCAGCTGGGCTGTGTCACAAGTCAGTCTACTCTCCACAGATCAGTCGTTCACAGTGGCTGAATGGTACCTGTGGATTAAATCTGTTTGAACTTGCTTTGGCATTATCTCAATTCATTTGGCAATTTGTCTAGAAAAGGCTTATCTTACCGAGCAATCTCTGAGCAGAAACAAATGCTTTGAAAAGGGGTGAAGGCATGAGAGGAGAGGAAGAGGAATTGTAATAGTCCACACTTGCAGACTGGAAGTTGGGCATGTGGTATGCATAAGGGAAGGACAACTGACTCTTTCTAAATTGGAAGTAGTGGGAGTAGTGAATTTTTCAGGCCAAACTGCAACCTGTAGCCACATGTCTATGAGCTTTGTTCAGCTGAAGAGACTTCCTTTCGCAGCAGGTCTTATGAAAGAGAAGAAAGTCTCTTACTTCATCTTACAATTTGCATATATGCAGCACATTTGTTTTTCTTAAAGTGTCTTGTGTTTTTGTAGGACTCTTTCATTTTTCTTAAATTTGTGTGCTTCATATACAAGATAGTCTTCAACAGAGATTCTGTTTGACTTGGAAGGAGGGAAGACCATAAATTATTATCTAGTCCATAAGACATCATCTTTCCTTTGTGACAATGTGTCTGTGCCATCAGAATTTGCACATCATAATGGAATTTAGCATGTCTCCTACCATTGATTTTGTATAAATGTTGACACAAAAAGTCAGCAGCAGTGTTTTAACTTACCTGGAGTTCCCAGGCCAAGCTCTGGTGAGCAGCTTATCATCAACATGAAAGTACGACGAGGGACTCCTCACTTTTCTGTCAAGCCCTGTGTACTTCTCACCTTGGGTTGGATTCTACGATGCACTGATGGGGAAGCAAGAAAGGAAGTGTCAGAGTAAGGCTCTGTGCTGCCTTTGCCTTTCTAAGGCTGCCTGTGTGAACTCCTGGATGCGACCAAGGCTTGCCCAGATCCCACCTGCTCAGAAGTTGGGCTGCTACCCCAGTTCAGATGCTGTGAACTGCATGTTACCCAAGGAAAGCCCCGATCAGCGCTCCAGCTGCATGCTGGGGACAGATGTACAGCTATGAGTCAGCGTGGGGCACACAAATGTATCACCTGCTTTGCTCATAAATAGGAGCACTTCACGAAGAAGTCATGTGACACACCGAGTTATTTAGGGAATAGTTATGCTTACAAGGATATTTCCACCTGAGACAGGGTAATCTATCAGATGCTTAAGGAATAAATCCTCACCTTTCCTTTAAGGTTAGTATTACCTACCCTTATTTTCAGCTTAGAGGGGTTGTTTTTTTGTTTTTTTTTTTAAATAAAAAGAAAATGGTACTGAAAGCAAGCCTGGCTATCTCCCACCGTTTGAGGGCTTGGAGAATATATTGGCTGGATTAGTGCTGTGGTGAAAGGCACAGAGTGGTGTGTGGATGACACCAGCAGCAGTACTGACTCAGCCAGCTCTCAGACTTCCCTCCCTGCTCATTCCTTGCTCCCGTGGAGCAATCCCACACACTCGGCACTTCCAGCAGCACAGTGTTGCCACAGCAGGACAATCTGGGGGACAGAGGCTCTCTGAATCTGGAAACACTCCTGCTCCAAAAGAAATGGGGAGTTCTTCCAACACATGACTTGTGCATGGAAGTGTTGTGGGCATTTCTGCTTCTTGGTGGGAGTCTGCACCTAGCTAGACTAGCACATGATTAGAAACAGCCTGGCATTCAGGCTTGGCTTTTCCTGCAGCCAGTCCTCATTGGCATAGCCCTCAGAATCTGGGACAGGATCAGTCCCAAGTGAAACTAGATAAACTCTGTCTTGCTTACAAGGTGGGAGGACAGCTGGGAAGCACCAAAGCTTCCAGGTGGTCAGAGAGACCTTTTGCCTTACACCGGAGCTGCACAGAGCTCCTGTGCCACCTACAGATCCCAGAGGCACATCCCAGCCAGCTGTACTCCCACGGCACACCTCCAGGGACCATGAAGTAATCCCTGCTGCAGCTGTGGTGTTCACTTGCACCTGTGCTAGGTGACAGTCGCCTGTTCTGTGGCTCAGCTTGCTGCCTACGTTGTAAACCAGTTTTTGCATGACCTGTTTAAACTGAACCCTGGAGCATTCCTGAGGGGGAAACTCAACCTTAGCTTAGGCCTTGCTCTCTGGGCATGAGGGAATCACAGCCCAGGCTGTTCATAGGTGTCTGGTGTTCATCCTTCTCTAAGTGCAGCACAGGGGGCGGAAGTCTGAGCTGTTGGGGCTGAAGGTAGATGGAAGAGCCAAATCTCATTGCACTTACACACCTGAGCTCAAGACTGTTCAAAATCTGGCTTTAAAGGTAAAATATTGTTGTCATTTCTGTATGCATTCTAAACTGAGCAGAGGCCAAGCCTCATTCCTTTTCTGTGGAGTGAGAACGTCGGGTTGGTTCTGTGTGTCTCTTGGGGAAGCGGGGAAGAATCACAAGACACTTAAGCAGCAGAGTAAGGAATCATGCTTTGATGGGGGCTGCAGAGTGCTCTGATAGGATGATTAGTAGTTATCCCACATGGAAGAGCTCTAATAGCAGAAGCTGTGAGCTCCTCTTTAGAGCAGTAATTAACATGGCACTAAGGAATGCTGCTGGGATGCAGCAGATCCAGGCTCTGATCTGGTCTGATCTGATGCTGCCAGAACAGGTCATTGACCCCAGTGTTCAGCATGCAGCCAGAAGCCTCAGGGCTGGGGCCTTGGAAATCTTCAGAAACCTTTTGCAATAAGTTGAGCACCTTCCTGTCCAGTTCTAGTCTCCTTATGTGCTTCTAAAACCTGGGTTTGTTCATTTATCAAAGAACTTTCACTTCTGTTTGAAGCAATCTAAATTTGGAAAGGAAGTCTTGAGCTCCTCATTGCTGCTTTGTGTGGGTTATTGTTGAGGCCTGCAGGTTCCAGTGTGAGGTTTTATTTTTAGTTATTAATGATGTTGAATAAACTGAAGAGAAGAAATAATTAGTGTGTTTTACAGGTTGAGAACTTTGGCCAAGCATCACCACTAAAAGATAACTGCTAGGGAAGGTGAATGGATCTGTCAGTAAGTCGTGGGAACATGTGTGTCCGTGCCCCTCATGCTGCCTACTGTGCTCTAGGAGAACCTCTCCTTACCTGGTTCCTACCCATTTTCTAGCAACACTTTTCATCTTCCAGAAAAGTTTTTTCCTTTTACTTCTAGAGTAAGCTAGAAGACTAAATCCTGCTTTAGGATACAGTTATATAGCTCCTCTGAAATAAGCTGAAGTAGTGAGATTTTGTTTTTTAAAGCTTCCTGACTTTTTTAGATGTCTCTTTCCTAAAAATTGTTCTTTATCTGCCAAGCAAAACATTTCAGTTTACAGGCCTTTTGTTTTTCTGACCAGAACTGAAACTTTCCACAAAGTAAAACATTTCTTACAAAGTCTTCTGACTTTAATTTCCCATAATTTCTATAGAGATAAGTCTGAGTGCCTCAGGCCAGCATCAGCTTGTAGTATCAAACTCGAGTGCAGATCAGATGCAGTGTTTTTCCCCCCTCATTTTAGTGAATTCTGGAAGCTATGCTCTTGTCTATTCTGCCTCTGGAATATCCAACCTGAGCACAAACACCAAAGACCCTTAGCGTTTGTTCACAGAGCTAAGCTGGGAGAAACCCCAGAGTAGATCTCAAAGGGCCTATCAGCCCCATTGGTATTCAGACAGGATATTATGTATGTTGAAACTGCTTTGGTCTTGCTTTGTGGGTCAAGTGTAATATTTGTAGAACCAGTGGCTGACTGTTGAAGGCCTGATTTAAGCACTGCTGTATTGGTAGCATTTTGTCTGGGTATAACGAGGCAGAGTTTCTGTGAAATGTCTCTCCATGCAGCCTAAATTCCTGGGCCGTTTGCAGTCATGGCCAGGGACTGGAGTGGAATCTGTGGAAACTCAGCTTTGGAAGGAGAAAGGAGAGCTACTGTGGTCTGGGTCTTCAGCTATTGCACTGAAACACTGGCTGGTTTGTGCTGAGACTGCATTGGTAAGAAATACAATCCTACTTTGGGAGAAGATGTTTTCTGTAATGATGCTGAATGCGTCTCTGTAGCAGTAATTACCTATTTAGCTCTAACTAAGTGGGCCTTATCAGTTCTCACCTGCCAGTCTGTAACTGGAGGTGTAACTAACTTGGCAAGAGCTGGCTGAATACTTCCACTAGGGTGATGCTAATGTTTAGTTTTTGATTCTTGTGGAAACTAAATCTACAACACTATTCTGCTGCCAAGGCAGGTCCAAGTTCCACTGATGTGTTCTTTCCTTATTTTTTTCTACTATGCTATTCAAATTGCCTCAATGCTATTCAAGTTGCCAAGAATAACTAATTTGGGGGTTGAGGTGAAGAGCTTTGAATTTAATGGACACCTGGCAACATAAGATTTCAGACTGAAAGCAGTGGCGTCTGTGCTGTGAGTGCAGTGAGCAGGGAGTGTGCTGGCAGCAGATGCAGTGGTGGTGCAGCCCTGCCCTGAGCTGGAGTCCAGGAGTGTCTGAGGGCTCCTTGCAGCTCCTCTCTGCAGCCCAGTCAAACTGCCTTTGCTGGGCTCTTTAATGAAGGGGCTGATCCTGCTTGTAGCATTTTATTAACAGAGTTTTCAGTGTCCTTTTGAACTGTTGTGCCAAAAGAGGACAAGTTTCTCATTGTTAGAGACTACTGCTGCACATCAGAAGAGCTTGGAGCCTGCAGGGGAGCTTACAGAGACACCCATTCTCATTTCTGGCCTCCTTCATTATGCTAACTTAGCCAGGACTAGCTAAATCCTACTAGGCTTAACCTGCATCCTCTTTCCAGTTCTCTTAATGCAAAATGCTTGTGGTTCATCTTTCCTAGGCAGGGCTCCACACTGTACCTGCAGCCCAGTGACTTGTGCCTGTGCCTGCAGTGGCTGTGTCCTGCCCCTGCCCCTCCGTGTCTCTCCAGCTGCTCAGCTCTGCCTCAGCACAAGGCTTTGTCCTCTGGCCCCAGTGCTATGACAGCCTCTCCGAGGCCCCACAGACATGGCCTGACTCAGCAATTTTCACTGGCTTGATCTTCCCTGCAGCTGTAAAACCAGGGTGCAGGGGGGAAGGGGAAACACATGAGGAAATGCATGGTCTGATCCCTGCCTCTCCCTTTCACTCCTCATGGATCCTCTACATAAATAGGCTGGCTCAGGCTCTTCAGTCTTCCTGTATTCCTGACATGAGGAGCCTGATATGAGGTCTCTTCCTTTCCAGGCATGGCCCCCTTATACTGCGAAGAATAAAGTCTCCACATTCAAGTATTTTGCAGGGTGGGTTAGCAGCGTGGTCTGTGGCAGCTTCCCTGACAGAGCCTCAGTGTTGTGGGAACAGCATCAGTGAGCTCTGCAAGTCTCTGCATTGCTAGAATTCTTTAGAGTTCTTCTAAGTGCAGAGCCTTCAGCCTCTTCATGCAAGTGGCTGTGACTCTGAGATTTATCTGACCTCAAACTCTGGGAGAGACAACGTGGGGAAAGTTGGAGAGCCACCCTGGCGCATGAGGGATTTTGAAATTTATCAGTAAGAAACACTAATTTCTTTGGGAAAAATGATTTTGAGAGTTTTTCCTCTTAGAGGTCCCGGTGCCAGCTCTTGTCAGTGTGGTTCCCATGCTGCTGTGCAGGCCCTTGCCAGGTTGTCTGAGGATAAGACTTCCTACAGCAGGACCTTCCTGCCCTGAAAGGAGAGGCCTTCTGGGAAGGGCACTTCACAAGCTAACATGCATGGCAGCAGTTGTAGGACCCACCAAGGAGAGGGTCGAGTTTGCAGTGCTAATTTCTGAAGTGTTGAAATAGTCTAACAGCTTTTCCCTTCCCAATCCCAGTATGACTGACTGCAAACAGACCGCAGCTTCTGGGAGCCCGGGGTGGAGACCATGGCGTAGCTTTGCTTTGATCTCAGGTAGCTGCACCAGAATCACATTTAATTACTTTGAAAGCCTGTCTCTGAGCAGTAGATTCTCTTCCTCCAACTGGGATGGACTTCATTCTACAGAGGACAAAAGTCTGTATTTTCTTCAGTTAGTTCTTATTTTCATGCAAAACTTTGAACTTGGTGATAACACATTTGAACTTTAGGACTACTTTGGATTTATCCTTAACTCTCTGATGTTACTTTTATGTCCATATCTCTTCTTAGATTTGAGGTAAGAAATAGAGCTCTTTTCTTTCTCAGAGGTTGAAGGACATGGAGAAATCTGATGTGAGCTATGTTCCTTTATCTCAAAGCACATATGATTTGCAGCAAGGTAGTAATTGCATTCCTGTAATGTATTTTCCAAGTATTATTTAATCAATTAGACATATATTTCCCAGCACAGCAGATACACAGCTTTAAAGCTAATGGCCTTGCATAGTGTTGGCTACCAAGTACTGTACTCATTAACAGCTTGACTGCTACCAGCAGTCTCCTCTCAGCAGCCTTGATGAACAGGACTGCCAGTTCTGAACCCTTCCTGCTGTCTGCTGCTCATCACTCAAATTACAGCAACCACGTTCTAACCTCTGCCCAAGAGAGGAGGTACTTACCCCACAGGTGCCCAAATGCTACCTGTGAGGACAGCCAGTACTCCTGCTGTGACCTCAGTGCCCCAAGGCAGGGTGAGGGAGCAACCTCCAGAGCAGCCAACATCACATGGGTGGAGAGCACCACCACTCAGTGCAGATAAAGGTACCTTCTCCTAAATTATTTTCTCATGTTCTGATGAGCTGCTATTTGCCATCTGCCCTTCACACAGTCGTCATATCATGTCTGTTCTTCAAGAGACAATTTAATTAGATCTTCTTTCAGTAGGTTTTAATCAAGCGTTATGGGGTTGCTGGTAAATAATTTACAGCCGTATCACTTGATGGAACACTTGGTCTGCTAAAGGTATCATGTAAGTGACATCTGTAGCAGAGAGTAGAGCTGGCTTTGACTGAGGACCCCACTTATGTTCCTTGGGGTTGTCCAGTTGACATCAGATGAATGTCAGGTTATGTGAGCCCACTTTCCTTTACAAGAGTAGAAACTGAATGTGACTGTACTGGAAACAAAGGAGTTGAAGCAGTTTAAAACTAGGGTAAGAGCTGAATTTAGCTCTGCTCTGCTGGCTCAGTTCTTTTGTAAGTGCCTTTCAAGGCTGAATACCTTAAACAACATGGCCTTGACCCTCCCTTGAAGCTGCAGCTATTTAAATACAAGCACTGTTGTACTGTCTTCAGAGTTGGTCTGATGTTAAAGTAAGTGTGCTTTGAATGAGCAAGGGAGTAAAAACCAACACTCATCTAGCAAAGGATGACAAACTGACAAAGTGGATATTTTTAGAATACAGAAGTATCCTTTCTCTGCCTTATTTCACCTGTCCCTTAAGTTGGTAAAAATTTTACAGTTAGAAAATATTCTTTCTTTTTTCATCTTGTCGAATGCATGCTTCAGTGACATTGCTCTTTTCCCAGTTCAGCTCCCATTCTGTGTGAGAAAGCCCCAGCATGGGGCTGCCATCCACCCAAGTATAGCTGGAAGTTTACAGCAATAACCATTCAGCTCTTCTGTAGCATCCAGAACCAACATTTACCTGTTTTTCTCCCTTTTGAGCCATGTATGTGGCAAGAAATGCATCACATGATGCTCTCATCCATGCCACCATAACACGCAAGTGCTGCTAGCCATGGCCTAAATAACATTCACTGTTTGTGTAAAGATATAATTTGCTCACACCTAGCTCTGAAATCTCTGCCAATGAAATGATTACAGGAATGCTTTAAAGCCCAATTACTCTTAAGCTCTTTCTCTGCATTTTTAAGTTCTTGAACCTTTTCCAGAGGCTGATAATGAACTGTTAGTACAGTTGGGAATTAAGAATTGTATGTAGGAAAGCAATTCTACCATTAGCCAACCCATGTGTTCTTTCAGTGGGTAAGTGCAGTTGTTTGACTTTAGGAAATGATATTCAGGGAGGTCCTGGAAGCCCCCCAAGAGACCAATAGACAGTTTAGCAGGTCATTGTATCTCGTTGGAGATCACTGGATGCCATGAGCCTTTTGTGAAGGACAAGACTAATTTACAGTGTAATTGTGTAGAAGCCCTGGATGTGTCAGCATGCTTCAGGGGCTCCTCAGGAGGGGCAGTGGGGTGAGAAGTTGTGTACACTACAGTTACCCCTGCAATAAGAGGGAGCACTGCCTACACTCAACCCCTGCTTTGATCCTTCCTCATTCTCCAGAATGACCAGAGACAAGAAGGGAGTTTTTAATGTTGGCAAGTGAAAGCTGAGCACTGAGCACGTTACCGTCTCACTGAGAGGAACTGAAAGCAGTCTGCCTATTCACGAGAGGCTTCTCTAACTTCTCTTGGCAAGTAGCTAGGGCAGACACATTTCAGAGAAAGTGCTTGTGGTCCTGATTGTATTTCGTGTTTGGGACAGGACAGTGTGGAAGTTGGGATAAGAAGGGAATTAACTGCACCTTTATTGCACTGTAATTCTCACACTGCTGTTGCAGATGACCAGGCTGGGAGACAAAGGGAGCCTTAGCATTGGTTATCTGGGTTGGATATCTGGAGCACACTCCTGACGAGTTATCTGCTACTCTCAAGGTTCGAGTTCAAGTGACACTGGATAGTTGTTGGCTTTATAGTGTGGTCCCTCTCCTTTCAGCTGCTGTGGAACCCAAAAGTGTTTTCCTCTCTCTGTCTCCCAGTGCTGTTGGTTGGTTCCGTATGGATCATCCCTGGTCTGAAACTCTGTGCAGCTGCTGGGAGAGTCTTGCCTTTGCAGCAGCCCTGTCACTGAGAGCCTTCCCCTCCCCCAGGCTGGGCTCTTCCTTATGCAACATGATCTAACCCCGAGTGGCTGGGAACCGATGGTCCAGAGTTCATTTCCAGTTATTATTGTAGTACAGAGTCAGGCTGGATCGAGGTACTCATTTCCAGCACAGAACATATAGCCTTTGAAAGCATAAACAACCTCCAGGTCAGCTCTACTTAGCTTCAGACACCAGGGCTTCAGCTAAACAGGAAAAGCAAGTGAGAGCTGAAGCACTGCAAGGGGCTGGTTCAACACTCATCCATGCTGAACTAAGTAAGATCCCTTGCAGTAGGACATACAGGGAGGACTAAGCTCTAAACCAGCAGTGGAAGCTCCCTGCTTGTATCTTTTGAGCTGGTCATTTTAACTGCAATGCCTTTTTTCTCATTATCTAGGATACTCCAAGAAGTCCTTCACAGACAGGATCACCCAAGGCCCTAGCTTTGAAGGCAGGCACATTCAGAAGTTGTAGTTGTGGTCTCCTAGACTGGAGATTAAAGAGGCTGAACTGGATGAATCATTTCCCTCAGAGTATGAACTTGCAGCACTGGGGTACCACCTCTGGTGTTTGTGCAGACCCAACAGCAGCAATCCATATGTAACTCCAGCCAGCACAGGAGCACCGAGTTAGCAGTAAAGCCTCCCTCAGCTGTACTTTGCTGCATGCTAATACAGCCTTTGAGGCTGAAAAGACACCTTGCACAGCTCAGTATCTGCACTTGGGGATGAGACTAACTTGTGGTAGCTGGCTCTCAGTGCCTGTTCCAGCCGTGATCCGTGCTGCCCTGGGAAAGGGGGCTCAGGCAGCTCATGGAACAAGCTGGGTCAGAGGCTGTTAAATTCAGAATTCAGTAGGGCAGCAGAGCCAGTGGGGAAGGGGAACCTCTGAGCTGGACAAACAGGTCACACAGGTTTCCAGCCACTCTGTCCTACCCGAGCAGAGCACCAAGGCTGCAGGAGCAGGATGCTTTCAGGCAGAAGCAGCACCAGCAATTTGCAAGATCAAGGTTTAGCAAAGTTGAAGCTCCATCAAGTACTAGAGTATTTGAGCTTAGTTTAGCGAGGATCCATCAGAATACTCACTAACTTGACTTCTTTGCAGTTAAGTCCCTCCTACAAAGCACCACTGGTGTAATTAAATTTAGTATCTAACCAAAGATTAACAGCTTCACTTTGGTCCTTGCTATAGTCTTTCCTTCAGGGAGACACCAGCTTGGATATCATGAGCTGGCCATTTGTGCCCTCTTTAGGGAACAGAGGTCACATCCTGCTTTGTCTCTGTAGAGGTGACTCCTACACTCCTGCTCTTCCTGTTGCCTTGCTCGCTCTGTCCATGGCCCTGCAGAGTAGCAGGGAGTAGGAAGGAAGAACTAGTCCAGTACAAAACCTCAGTGAACAGTCAAAGACACCCAGCGACTGACCAGCACTTTCATAGCAGAGTAAAACACAGAGCTCATCTCAGTAACTTCAAAACAAAATCACGGAAAAGGCTGTAAATAAAGCCTTTCTGCAACACCATCTTCTGCTTCACAGCCTTTCCCCACATCCCACATTTAACCCAAACCTCTTCAGCTGGTCCTTCATTCTCATTGCAATAATACTAACTCCATCAGTGGGATAGTCCTGGGCTTTCAGAGAGGATCTGCACAGAGATTTGCCTGAGACTGGGATGTTCCAGATCTTGAGAGAGCAGGAAGGCTAACCCTGGACGTGGGACTGCAGAGAGAGGGGGCATGGCACAGGTGCTGGGGGGGTTTACATGTTTGTTTGCAGAGAAGGAAAGAGAGCTGACCAGGGAAGCAAACCCACTCACAAATGGCGTCAGCAGTCCTGGAGGGAAGATACAGCAAGCTCATACAGTCCACTGACACCATTTTACTTTTAAACCGTGTTAGGAGTCTGTCCTAGAGCTGAGCTGTGGGGGACCTGCTTTACTTGGCAGCCGAATCTCAGTTACAGGCACAGATTTTTCAGTCCTGTGTTTCGTGCCTGGACACAGTGCTCTGGGAGCATTCTTGAAATTTGGTGAGCAAACTGAAAATCTCTGATCTACTTCATGGCACAACATACCAAAGCTTTTCTTTTTCCCTCTTAAAATCTTGCATTTTAGGTTCAAAGCGTTTTGAACAGTGTGGAGTTTAGTGTATTTTGTTCTTCCTGACAATCCCAAAATACAATCTCATAGCAGCTTGTTAAAATAAAGCTGTTTTGCTGTTTTAAACGAGAGAATGTGGCAAGTTGCCACATTCCAGTTAAGCAATTTCCTATAGTTGACTTTTTTTTTTAATGCATGTTTTTTAAAGCCGTGTCCCTACACTGTTTTCACTGCAAGAAGCCAAAAAACCCCCCAGCCAAGACAGAAGCCCCCACCTCTGTATTAACACTTGAAGCAAACGCCCCTTCCCGAGTCTCATCATGAGAACAGAACATGGAGCTTTGGCCCTGGGGACTGGAGTGTATGTGGCAAACTGGAATTTTTAAGAATGGTGGCTTTTTTGGAAATATCATTTACCTTCCTGGGGGTAGATTTGCCCTTTTTTTTGTTGCAGCAGACTTCAAAAGTAACTGGGAATTGTTGGGAATCCTCCCTTACAGACTGCAGCTTGTGCTGGAGGCGTGAACGGGCGGGGGCTCAGCCGCCTGCTGGGTGGGTGCTGCTGCAGGTGGGAGCAGTGAGGCTCCTTCCTCCCCCTGGAGGAGAAGGGAGCAGGACGTGCCGCGCTGAATTCACTGGGTGGGTGCATGTCCCGCGAAACCGGGTTTTGGCAGGTGCATGTAAAAACTGAGTAACTGATTTAAGAACATCTGCTGAGTAATCGAAAAGGAAGAGCAGGCAAGTCCTCAAGGTAGTGAGTAATGCTACAGCTTCCTATTTCTGGGTGACTGTGCTCGGTCCTCTCCCTTTCTCTTCTCAGCTGAAGAAAATGATTGGCAGTGACAGTGCTGAACAGACAGGACTGGACATGCAGGGGTTTTGCAGGCAGGCCAAGGAAGTGGGCTCTGGCAGTGGGACACCAGGCTGAGGAGCAGCCTGGGCAGCCAGGCTGCTTGTCCTGAGCTCCCAAATGCCTGTGCTTGTGACCTAACCCAGCACGAGGCTCCAATGCCAGCTGTACAGCTGGGGCAACGGGCAGGACCTCGTCCAGCAGTCTGGGAAACCAGGGCATCTGGAAGTTTCAGATAACTTCAGTGTTCCTTGAATGAGATCACGGCTGGAAAGCTAATAATAATCTGCTGCTGATTATTTTCACTTTCAAGATTATACTATAAACAATCTAGTTGAATTTATAAATTTCCTTTGCCAAAACACAAAAGAGAAATAAGACTATCTATGAAGGAAGGATGGAGGTAGAAAGGTGGGGGTTTTGTCCTTTTGTTTAAGACATTTTTGGGTTCAGAAGCTGATACTAAGGCAAGACTGCTGATATTTAGGGACTCCTGCTATTTTGTACACTCATCCCATGATGGTTGAGCAGATTAAGTTTTGCATCTGTGGAAATCCTCAGAGTGACTGAGCTGTGGAAGGAGAGCTCATGTGCTCTATTTTCAAACAAGCCAAGTATTAGGAAGGCTGTGTGTGGGCTCTGACTGTGCCTGTGAGACAGGTAAGGAGCTGTCTGCAGCACTGCTGGATCCCTCAGTCATTTGTAGGCCTTCACTGTGTTTCTGGCCTTGTTACTCTGGAGGAGTGTTGTAGAAACAATTACTCCCAGTAGTGTTTTTCATCACACCTGGCAAGAGGTGTAGTAGAGTATTCAGTAATGTCTAATTCATCCATGTTCCTTTTGGAAAGATCAAGATAAAGTACTGTAAACAAAAGGAGCCAGACAAACCCATGAGTGATCTTTGAATAATGATGGAGAGCTGGTTGGCTGCAGTGAAAAATCTCAAATCTTGTGGCACGAATTTGTGTCCAGCACTCAGAACTGTCCGCTGGCAGGCAGAGATACAACATAGGTCCCTTTGTGTCTCCCCTGCTCCTTAGGAGGGGAGCATTTCCATGACAGAGTAGCACACAGGCTGTTACAATGGCTTTCTTTTCTCCTGGGCAGTTGGGGGGTTGTGTGTTTTGGTCGCTGTGGCTCTGCAGTGAGTCCCTCCTCTGGTCTGAGCAGGGGCAGCTGAACCCTGAACCCAGAGCCTGCTCAGCCTCCTTCCAGCAGATAATTGCAGGAATACTTTAAGACAAAAGGGATGTAACTAAGCACAAGGAATGCAAAGGGGTGAGGAAGAAGCTTTCTGAAGAGTATTTCCTAAGGAGCCTGTAGAGCATGAAAAGTGAAAAGAGAAATGGAATTCAAGCGAGCAAGTGTATAAATCACTTGGTAGAAATGTTTCTACAGGCTGATGCTCTGTGAGTGTTTTCTGAATTGTGGAAGTGATGGCAAATGTGAGGGCTTTCCTGCTCCAAAGACCTTTTTCCAATCCCCAACTGGAGCAAAAAGTCAGGCTCAGATTTTTCAGATTCTGCATAAAATAATTTTTGGACACAAGCAAAATGCTTAAACTCTGATCCTGAACTGGCACGTTTCCTTCCATTGTACAGTTAATGCAGGTTTTTATTAGAAGAATATGTTTTGAGAACTTTAATTTGCTTCCCTAGAATGCTTTGAAAATGAGAAACTTGGTTTTAGCAAACTGTCACAATACACTCCTCTTAAATGAACAAAACCAAAGGAAAACCAACCCCAAACCCAACCTCCTGTACTGCTTGGGTACAGAGACAAATGTGCTGTGGAAATTAACAAAAATATTGGATATTGTACCTGCCTGAAAGATGCTGAGCTCAGAGCTTGTTATCTTTGTATTTGTGATCTTTTTTCAAGTGTTGATTAAAACCTTTCCAGGCTGCTGTATGATGCCAAGTAGCTGTTGCAGAACTGTCTGGTGTATGGCCAATTGCTACTTATCAGTCCCCTCTGAATTTTTGCTCACACAACTATTACTGGGTCAGCAACTGTATTTTCTTCCACTTTCTAAGTGGGCACAACATGGTTTAGGTGAAAGTCTCAGAGTCACAAGAAAAAATATTCTTTTGTGGGATGGGAATCTGGGTTCAGGTGTCTGCACTCTAAATCCTGTATTTGTATTTAACTAATGGTAGAAACCCCACATGGTTGCTATGGGCAAATGTGAACCAGTAAGAGAGAGCCTCAAAGAGATTTTTGGAAAAACAAAATGTGAGCAGTGAGCCATGGCAGCTTTCTCATGCAGTGTCTGTGAAAAGAGAAATGTGACCCCAGTCCTTGCCAAAATAGCTCTATTCTTTCTAGCAGAAAGGCAATAATTTGGAGCATTTCACTGAATACAGTTTCTTAGCTGAGATTTCCCAGGGTGCAGAGACAGAACGTCTTCAGCTCCAAGACCTGCAACCTGCTCCTACAGAGACTTAACATTTTTCTGTACAAACCTCTTCCCCAAAGCCCAGCCCAGCTGCAGTCTGGGGAACTGTGTGTCGGGGGGAGGAGGGGAAGGTGGAAGTCTTGAACTGCTCAAATAATTGAGTCAAACAAGCAGAGGATTTGATTTTGTTGTGTTTTGTTTCTTTCCCTTGGTCTGCTAAGAAGCCCGAGAACAAGCTGCTAATCTGCCGCATTCCCCAGCCAGTACGTGAGGGAATGGAAGAGGCTGGAGGTTTGTGCTCGTATTTCATTGAGGCTATAGAAATAGAAATGTATAAGACAAAAGGGAGATGATTGGGAAGGCAAGGGGAAGAGGAATGGGAAAACCCCTTTGGGATTAGGGACGGCATCCTGGGCAGAAAACCGCTCCATTAAAGGAGCTCAGTTCCCTCTGAGACCTCTCAGTTCTGTCCTGGGAAGTGTTGAGGCCTCATCCAAGGTGTTCCCCCTGGAGCCTGCTTGTCTGTGAGAGCCCTGGGTGCTCAGGACCTTGCAGAATGAGGCTTGCAATGAGGAAAGGGAAGTGCAGGAATATGACGGGGACCTACAATTAGTCATTCTCTTCCTGACCTTGCCGAAGGAAATGTCTGGCTTTATATTGTCTGCTGTAAACTCTCCTGCTTTATTTGGGCTGTAAGTTTACACATGCACAGCTTGTTGGTGTCTTTATTTCCACTTCCTGCACCATCAGTCAGATATACCTGAGAGTTCTCTTAGAGATATGTGAGAATGATTAGTGCAAGCGTAAAAATTAGGGAGGATATTTTCTTTAAAGGTACTTTTAAGTTCTGAATTTTGCAGAGAGATCCATGAGTTGTAACACAACTCCCATGCTCAGGGCATGGCCTGGTGCTTCCTTTTCAGATCCTGTACCTTCCATAGTCTTTCTCCCTGTCACTTACTGCCTTCTGGCTGCAGTCGCTGGGAAGCCCGCAGAGGGTGGGGGTAGTTATTTTCTTTAGGGGAGGAGAGATCCAGGGGGTTTACCAAGATACTGAATAATTATAATTATAGAGACAGGCATAGTATTAGGGTCATGGTTGGGCTGCGTTCGCCTCTGTAGGACTTTACAGAGTTGGCCAGGTAGTTGTTTACCTGCAGGGCTTTGAGAAGGTGGTATTCTTCATAGCAGGGCAAATCCACAGGCCTGCTAAATGGCCATGCACCAGCTCCGTGAGGGATGGAAACCTGAACAGGTCTGTAGGCCAGCTTGGAGTGACAATATCCTTCAGTAGAGGCTTGGTGCAATGGCAGTTGCTGTGCCCCGTATGGAAATACAGTCAAGCCTGATGAAGCATGGCTGAGGTGGAGAAGGGCTCTGGAGAGCTGTGAGCTGAGAGGAGCAGAGCTGCAGATCTGATGTGGCAGCAGCAGGGCTGTGCTCAGCAAATGGCAAGTACAGCTCTTAGACTTGCAGAGTGCTCTCAGTCATTCTGTTACACTTGTGTGTCCTCAGGTTGCAAAGGAAGGGGGAGGGCTTTCATTTTTAGTGTTCAGTGGGTGTGAAATCTCTGATCTTTGAGCAGAGGACTGTTGCTGTAGCTGCATTAGGCTCAGAGGCCTCGCTAGGATGAAATCTTTGAAGAGAATCATATTATGAGGCACAGAGAACTACTTGATTGTGCAGTTTCATCCTCCCACTTTTAGCTGGGAAGGCCTCAACTGAGTTTTTACAGCCTCAGTTGCTGGGATTGTGAAAAAGAGAGGAGGGGAGAAGAAAAGGAGTGGTATGTGGCCTCCAAGTGACCCAGAAATGATGCTGTCTGCATCATCTGACAAAGCAGAAATAACATACTGTAGTGTTTGGGCAGTGGCTATTGTGTCAGCCTGAGGCATGACTGAGGGTTCAAAGGAAAATCCATCCATCTGCTGTTCCATCTCTCCCTACCCCTCTACCTGTCTGTGCTTGTATTTACCAATTTCTCCCAAGGCTTCTCCCCCAGCATACCCTGCCTGCACACTTCTCTGCTGGCTTGTGCTGTGTCCTGTTTTGCAGGGCTTATTTAGCAATGCCTTGAGAAACAATTTCCTTTTCTGTTATAAGCAAGCCCCAAGTCCCTCAGCAGTGCAGCTGGGTCCTGCAGGGGCAGCTGGCTGGCACCAAGGCTCCACAGTGGAACTGCCATCCAGGGGCTTGTTCCCATCCCTGGCATCCTTCTGACATCCTGTACTTTCCAGAAGCTCCGTCGCAGTTCCCTGCTGCTGTGAGCCACTGGTTAGAGCAGAGCACTGAAAGAGCTTTTGTGGCCTTTTTTCAGAGCTGCTCCTTCACTTTGTGCAAATTATTTTTAATCCTTCTTCCTCTTTCTTGTTTTTAACGAGATGCTACCGCAGGAGGTCTTGTGTGTTAATGTTCCTGAGGTGGTTGTGGCGTTCAGAGCAGTGGCACTGTTCTCCAGCCTGTCTTGTTCAAGGCGGCTGTGCCTGTGGCCCAGCACAGCAGTCACCTACAGACCTGGTGCCTGTGACTGCACCTGTGTGATCACTGGAGAGCTGGACAGGAAATGGGCCCAAGGGAGCAAGAACTCTGGCTACTGTTTTAGCACATCAGGACCCAGAAACCAGGCCTCACATTCTGGACAGGAGTCCTGCTTCTTGCTCAGTGAGTCAGCTGGGTTCAAGTAGAGAATGCGAATTCCACAGACTGCAGGTCAATGTCTGACATGTAAGTGAGCCCCTTTTCTCAGATGCCACCTCAAATAAACAAATGAGTTTGCTGCCAGATATTTCTCTGTAATATTTTATCTGATACCTGTTTTGTCATGCATGGCTGGTGAAAATATAGGTCACAATATTATCCTTTAGTAGCTTCAGTTCTGTTGGTTTTGAGGGCAAAGTCTTGTGGGTGACAAACTGAGTGACCTCATTTTTTAGGATACAGATAATTCCTTGAAATGAAATGTGTTTTACTTCTCTTCTTACTTTGGGTTGTGAATTTTGCTCCTGTGAAGATCCTGTACTTGCCTTAGAAAAAGCTGTTTGAATTTCATGCTGATCTCAAGGTAGCTTGGAAGTTTGTGAGATTATGAGGTTCTCCAGCTGAATCCTGCATTATCTGACTGTTCCTAGGGGAAGCACAGATGGGAAGGATGGGTTTCTGTGTGGTTGAACGGAGTGTTCTATGAACAGGTTTGGATCGGATTTCACTGCAAATTGAGCATATGTCATGTGAAAAGGGTACAGACACTCTCTCAGTTTCACCAAGCAGATTTGGTTCTAAACCAGTCAAAACCAGGCACTGGTTCAATTCTCCCTATACTGGAAAGGGAACAGTTCACACTGTTGTAAGGTTTCTTTATTCTTACAGGCACAGCGAGCGAGTTTTCTGAGCACAGCTGGGAAATGAGAATTTCTCAGCCTGCAGTTGGAGCTGGGTGATGCTGTGATCAGATGCTGATAACAATCCAGATAGCCAGGGGCATTCAGATGAGTCAGCTGCTTAGAGCTTCAGTTCAGAGAGGAGCAGCTCAGTGCTGTGTGGGGCGGAGCTGCAGACACACTTGGGTTGTTATCAGCTGAAGGGTCCTGCAGACCCTCACGCTGGATCAGAACTGGTTTGGGTGGTTGGCTGCACAGCACAGAGAGGCCTGTCCTGTGTCCACAGATCCCTGGCAGAGCTGACCCTAGAGCTGTGTCCTGTGATCCTGCATCTGCCTGTTCCTGGCTCCTTGACACACCAGGAATACCTCTGCACTATTTCTGTGTAATGATTCCTTGGCCTTATTCTGGTCTCCCATCAGGCACTTGGTCCTGGTGTATTCCTTGGAGACTCTCCTGGCCCCAGGTAAGTGTTCAGGGTGAGCAGCACTCTGATCACAGCTGAGATTGCCTCAATTCCTGCATTCTGGGAAAGGTTTGCTCAGGACACGCTCAGCATTGCTGCATTTCAGTCCAGCTGGAGAACTCAGCCATCACTTCTTCCTCTCTGGCGTTTGCTGTTTCCACCAGTTTGGTTTTCCCACCGTTACTGCAGGATCCTGGCAACTTCTTATCTCTGTTGTGCTCATCTCTGCAGAACCCCTAAGGGCAGGGCTGCCCCGGTGGCTGTTTCAGAGATGGGCCCTGAGGCAGAGCAGGCACTGACCCTGTGTTTCCCGTGGCCGCGGTGGTGCCTGGCACGGGGAGGGGCTGGTTCCTTGTGTGAGCCCCTGCACTGGGGCTTTCTGAGCTCTCCAGAGCCCAGGCTCTGCCCCAGCTCGGTGTGCTGTATAAAAGTGGCATCATAGGTCTTTCCCTTGCTTGGATCAACCCAGCTGCACTTTTTTTTCACTTTAAACTTGATGACTTTGAGAAAGTGCCCTGAAGTACCCTCACAGACTGCTGCTCTCCCAATGGCTGGTGAGATCTTTATCAGTTTCTCACATGGTTGCTGAGCATGACTTCAGAGACAAATTTGGCAAGTCAAATTCTGACCCTTTTATGTTCTCTTCAGTTCTCAGATGGCCTAGGAGTTTTTTTTTTGGTCTGACTTAGGGTTTGTGTAAATAATGGCACTGGGGAAAATAGATAAGAGCTAAAGGTGTGAAGTGAATCCACTTTCACTGAATGCCTTCAGATGACTCATCTGACTTTCCCCAGTGCCCCATGCAGATAAACTCCCAGTTCAGAAGTTTTGTGTTCTGTTTCAGGAGGCAGAAATGCAGAACCTCGCTCACTCTTTGCTACTGATCTGGCCAGTGCAGGGTCCTGCTGCACTAGGAGCTGCTGGGATGCTTCTGAAGTGCTCCCTGCCCTCTGGGCTGGTTCTTGGCAGGAGGTTAATAGAGGAGTTCCTTCCTGATTAATTCCTGTCTGAGGCAAGATAGATGATTTGTGTTTCTCCTGGCCACATGCAGGAGCTGGGCCATACATTGATCGGATCCTTGCAAAGCCTCAGCCACCAGCTGGGTGAATTGCAGGGCAGGACAGGGTGGTTCTAGCCTTGGAAGTATCAGTGTAAGCTCATATTTGTCTCCTCCAGTGCTGCCAGGCTCCTCAAGATTTCATCTCCTGGGACAGGAGCAATGGGATCCGCTTCTGACCATGTGCTTGATTTGTTGGTTAAATCACGACAGTTGTTTGCTTCGGGTATTGCAAAACTCCTCTCATAAACACTGCATATGTTTCAAGTCAACAAGAAAAGTTGCAGGCTTCAGTGAGCAGATTATAAGTTTTGTGAAAGTGTGAAAACATGGCATTTAGTTGTGAAATGTATGATTGAATCAAACTTGGTCTCCAACTGTTGATATTCTGAAGAAATTTTGGCTGGCACTTTGGTATAGCAGAGTCCCTCTGCCCATCCCCAAGTTGTTTAATTTATAATTTCAATTCTGTGCCTTGGTTTCCCTTTTTTTAATGAATTGAAAATAATTATTTTTGCTACATTTATAGGGTATTTCAAGATGTGTGGATCAAAAGCATGAGCCTAAGCCATGGAAGATTTCAGAAAAATGCAGACTCTTGGTCTAGCCTTTGCTCCTTTCTCCCTGTTTATTTGGATCAAGTGCATTGAATTCAGACTGTTTGGGTTTTGACCAAGTGCAAAAACTGCAATAGGTTTAATGCCTTTTAGTGACCGCTGGAACACGATGCCACTTTTCTAAACATGAATAAAACATAATTGACAAGGAACTGGGAGGCAGTTGACCCCCAAATGCATGAAACTTGGTTTCTCTGCTTAGACACCATAATTATGAACATTCTCTGACAAATGATGTTAGAATGTGATTTCTGATCAGTTAACCAGAGGTCCGAAATACTTGGGCTGCAGTCTGAATACAGAATTCTTCCAGCTCTTCCTTGCAATATCTCCTGAATTCTGCACCCTGATGTCAGTGGCCTGGTTTCACAGATGCTTTCCTGTGCCATGTCTGCAGAAGTGCAGCTAAAAAACTTGTGGGCATTTGCTTTTTGTTTATCATCATTTAAAGTCCCAACTGTTGGCTTGAGGTCATGGATACAGGCAGACTTACATCTCAAGAGATCTGCTGTTTATTTTGTATAAATAAATTAAAAAGTACAAGCTTGGCAGTTTGGACCTGGCTCTCATCTGTGCTGTAAAGGGATATTTTAAAGGTGCTCTGAGGAGGTGAACGTGCATCCAGGACCATCTTGCAGCATGTGCCCTTCTCAGAACAAGTGAGAACTGGTGGCCAGGACACCAGCTGCACCTGCCAGAGCAGGAGGGCTCTGCCCTGTGAACAGTGATTTACTCCAGCTGCTCCATATCCTGTCTCTGTTCCTGTCCTTTCCCATCTCTGTGGGTTTGAGGCAGTTGGAGTTGCTGCTTCTGGTGTGGGGTTTGCCATTTGTGATGAGTAGGACGTGCCATTTAGCAAGCAGGCAGTGAGTAGCTACTATTGGCTTTATCTCTTGGTCTAGTTTGTGGTTGGAGACCTGCGTGCTGGTTGTGGGTTTTTGTGTGCGTCACTGAACCCAGAAGTTTTATTATATTCTCAGAAAAGGGTTTTGCAACAGCTCAGCTATTAAAGCCAAACCATGTAGTTTAGTTAAAAGTCTGGGCAGGAAACAACAAAATGATATTCATCCTAGGGGAGAAGTGTGGTGCATGTAGGCTGGGAAGAGAATGCAAATACACTATTTATAGGACTAGAGGAAAACAAATTTGGACCTGAGGAGTAAATGCGAAGGAGTTATCTGGGGAAAACCAGCCTTGGCAATCCAAGACGCTCAGATCTGTGCTGTCAGGCTGCTTGTCCACTTTGGAGAATTTGTTGCATCCCAACCAAGAAGAAAAGTTTGACATTGAAATCCGTGCTGCATAGAGTCCCTTCCAGCAGTGTCCTTTGGGAGTTTATGCAATGGATGACACTTTGGAAGCAAAATACTTGAACCTGTGTTTTTTAAGCAGTTTGAAAATAGCTGAAGCTGGCGCCTGCTCCAGGGAGTTCCTGCAGGACGGGCTGGCAGAGCTACGTGCAGGGAGGACGGGGCGCGAGGAGTTCGTCTGCTCCTGGTCAGACAGGCAGCAGGTCAGTGGCAGAGCCAGGAGTGCAGCCCAGCTCCCTTCTCTTGCTCATGGGATGCTTCTGGTGTTACACTGAAGTTGGCAAGGAGAACTTTTGTGAGGAGTGCAGAAGCAGTCAGTGACTGCACCTCAGAATATCCTGCCTCAGAGCAGTCCTCGTGCTGTCCTCGTGACACTGCAGCCTTTGACTGGATAATGTGGTGCATACATTTTCTGTATCATTTCTTTTACGTAATTAGTGATTTTTCGTTTATAAATAGATGCTAAGCCCTTCTTCCCTTCCACTGTGCTTTTTGGAGCAGATTCCAACACCTTCCTTGCTTGCAGTTCCCTGCTTTATTCTGGATCATGTGCTACTTTTAGGGCATTTGCTTGTAATTAGTGTTCCATATAATTAAGCATGGAGCTCTGGCTTTACAGAGTATGCTGATAGCCCATCCTTCTTCTAGGAAAAATAAATCTTGCCTAATGGGAGATCCTACACTAAAATAACAGATTACAGTCAGACTGTGGAGCTGAGCTTCTGCTTTACACACAGGCCTGTCAGGGCTGGCTGTCCCAGTTCCAAAATCACTGTGCAGTCCTGCCCCTGTCCCTAGGTGCTCCGCAACCCTGAGGCATGCCCAGGAATGGGGAAGGGTGAGGTGACCCGGGGGCAGCAGCAGGAACATCCCGCAGTGCCCTGGGAATTCCACATACCCAGCTCACAAGCACGCGCTGAGTTGTTTGCCTTGGGCTGGATGTTGTGGTTGCAGTTTGTATATCAAAACACATCTCGTCATTGACCCTTCCCCCAAGTGGCCTCTGGAAAAAGAGAAGGCTTGGGTGGTTTCTGTCTTCCTTCTCTTTTCCATGACATAGCTATTGCACAGTTGGGAAGCTGTTTTTCATTTGTGTAGGCTGATTTTTGGCATGCTGGGGGCTGCTGAGTCTTCAAACTTCCTGCAGCCGCTTCTTTCTGTCCTTCATGAGGGGCCCTTGCCCATCTACTCACAGCAGCCTGCCCAGTGTCACAGTGTCCATGGAGGGGAAAAGCACACTGAGAAGAAAGGAAATTTAGACCAAGTCGTTAGCAGGATAATACTTGGAACAGCATCTCCAAGCTCCTTTCGGATGTGGCTGTGAACAGGAGAGCTCTCTGGACAGGCTGTTGTGGGAAGGGACGTGTGACAGTGAGAAAGCAGAGGGTGACCACTGAGGCAGCGGGTGACGTGTGTGTGGCTGGGCAAAGGATCCGAGCCCCCCCACTCCAGAGCCGTGGGAGCTCGGGGCAGGGCACAGCTGGGGGTGCAGCATGGGGAGAGGAGAGCTGGCAGCAGGTTCGGGGTTACGGTCCCGGCACAGCTGGCTGGGCGTGTGCCCCCACACGGTGCCAGCACAGGGCACACCCCGTGACAGAGCCCCTGGCTGGGCTCTGCCTGGCACGGAGCGGGAACAGGGCAGCGTGGGCAGCCACAGGTGCCCAGGCCCTGCCGAGGCCAACCCTGCCCTGCCTGGCCCTGCTCTGCAGTGTGGGGTCTGGCCAGCGGAAGCAGGCAAGGGGTGGAAAAAAAGGAAGTGCTGGCAGCCCCTTGATATAAAAAGAGGTACTGAGACTGAGAAGGAGTGAGTGGGATTTCCACTTGCTTGTAGGTCTTACACTCCAAGGCTGTGTTAGGAAGTTGAGGTGAAAAGGTTCCTCTGGTTTCAGCAGGGTGCTCGGAGTGCGAATGCAAAGGGATGGCTGAGTTCCTAGGACATGGCAGTCCTGTATTGCCTCTCTTGGGATTGCTAGTGCTTTGCATTGCTGTGGGCATTGCAGGAAGACTTTGAATCACTTCAGTATTCACACACGTTTTGATAAATCTCAATCTGCATGGCTCTGCTGTTGGAATTCAGTGTGTGCACAGAGACAAACTGGTTACACCTGACAGTTGTAAGGAATCAGACTGCTCATAAAACATACCCTCCACTAACTTCATGGGAAAGCACTTAAACTGTAAGAGGAGAGACATTATAATGGTCAAATAATCCATGCTTGGTTTTGTCTTTACACTTTCAGTCTGATCTTGTCCCAAATGCTAAAATTTGTTGACTAAGAACATGTTTTGGTTTATAAATCACAGATCAACTTGCTTTGAGGCATTGTTTTGTTAGGAAGGTTTTGAAGCTTAAGCCTCCCCCATGGGAGTGTGTGACATAGTGAGCAATCTTTGGAGAGTATTTTCCTTTTGATAAGCAAACATAAGGCACAAATAATACTCTTTCTTGCTGTTTTATCCTTCTGTGCCCAAAGTGAAGAATTCTGTGCTCTGCATTTGCCATAAGATGGTCAGGTGATAAAAGCTTTGGAGTAAAACTTTAGAGTAGAAGATGTACAGTGATCATTTAGTCCAACTGCCTGAATTTCTGTTCTTCTAAGTTAACTACTTTTAATGTTGATTTTGTAATAGAAATGCCCATCAGATAATGGGCCTCAGAGTCTTTGGGTACTTTGGCTATTCCTGCCTCAGTGACCTTCTAGCCCAAATGAAGACCAGATGTAAGAGAATTCAACGAACAGGACCAACGGGTGAGCAGGCAGACAGTCCTGCAGGTTGGGCCAGTGACGCCCAGAGCACCCCAGATGAGGTTGTGTGTACATGTGCAGTGCCTGCAAACTGACTGTAATGATTGTTTCAAATAGTTTGAATCCCTTTCATGTTCTGGCGTGACACCCAGCCTCTGCACAGGACTGTTGTTGATGGGGGTTTAGAGCAGAGCCCTGCCGGGACCCTGCAAGGTCCTGCCTTGTGCTGAAATGCTGCAGAGATGCTCCGTGTGAGGGAAATGCGCTGTACGGATTTCCCCGAGAGCTTGTGGGAGGATGTAATTCTTACGGCCTGGAAGAGCCCCGCTCACAAACCAGCATCCCTCTGTGCAAACACAGCCTGGGAAGGGGTCAGCGTGTCCCCAGGAGCCTCACGGTGTGCTGTCTGTATCCCCACAGGTGAAGCTGATTGACTACATCCACAGGCAGCGGCAGTGCAAGCTGAGCGTGCCCCTGAGCGACAGGACGGCCGAGCTCAACAGCTACCCACGCTTCAACGACTGGCTGGACATTGTCAACGTGAGGAAAGAGGTGGTGCAGGTGAGGAGGGGGAGACAACCTCAGCACAGAGCCTTCCTGTCTCCTCAGTACACCCCCAGCTGCCTGCTGGGTGTGCAAGCGATGGCAGAACTTAATCTCTTGCTGCCTTTTAGCTAATAACAGTACTGTGCCACACTGTGTTCTGTGTCCAGCATTAGCCACAACAGAACCATGAGTTACACACCCACACGTAGAGCTCAGTCCACTGACAGCTAAACAAGGCAGAAAAGGCTTTTTCCATTCTTTTTCCCAGTTTTGCCTCTGCAGGCCAGGTCACTGTGTTCTCATCCAACCAAACGTTAAACAACCAAAAATTTTCTTTGACCTCAGCAGGAATCTGCCTGAGTGAAAAATTCCACAGATTTCTATGGAAGTTATTCCAGCTTGGTCCTGATGTAACTAAGTGGTCTCTGGTAAAACAGGATGCATTCAGGATTGAGTTGTTCCTTTTATTTCCTAGTGTTCATTTTGAATGTGATGCTGGTGTTGCCTTCCAGCCCAGTGAGGTTTTGGGTGGCACAGCTAAAGGTGCAGCAGTGACAATGAGAGGACAAAAGCAGCCTGTTGCCGTGGCCAAACTGCCAGGCTCCCAGCTAGTGCTGGTTTCTAAGGTTACTGGAATTGCCTGAGCCTAAAAGAATGTCTTTGTAGCTCTTTTATAAATCCTTTGTGATGCCTGCAGAAATGGGGGCAGGGAAGAGGTGAAGAAAAGGGGGGAGGGAGGTGGACAGTTCAAATCTGCCACATCCTGCTAATTCAGGGAGCAGAGAGGGTTGAGACTGCCCTTCTATATGTGTGGTCACTAAAAGGGGTGAACAAATTTGGGTTTGGTCTAAGGCAGAAAGAATTTTCCAGCTCTTTATTATTTTGATTCGTGCTCTCTTGCTGCCCCCTCCCAAGCAGTGTCTAATCTAATGAACTCTGTTCCTTCTGTTCTCTGGGACAGAACTGTAAGAAGTGTACAAAGCACTGAAATTCCTCTGGGATTCCAAATGCATGGCTATTTTTTAGGAGTTCTGCATCCATTTCATGCATCTGCAGACAGCTTCTGTAGCACTTGTGTTAGCTGGACAGCACAACTGCAACACTTGATGGGTCACTAAAATAATTTCTGAGTAGGCATGCTGGAACGGGCTGTGAGCTGGGGCCAGTGGAAGTAGCTGGGCTAATAAACTAAGTGCTCTGTTCTTGGTGATTTTTTTTGTTTTTGTCCTGTTATTTCACTGCTCAGAAAATAGCAATGCAGGCACTGTTGGTGTTTGACACTGACATCAGCACAGTGCAGGGAGCTGTCTGGGATAGTCACCTTTCAGGAATGTCACAGGTACCAAGGGATCATTCCTGCTGTGGTTTAGATTTCATGCAGCATGTTGAACTGCTTTTCAGCTGAAAGCTTTCAAAATGGAAATCACTGACAGAAGGAGCTTTAATAGGTTAGTTATTACAAAACCTAGAATAGTTTCCTGCTTTGGCACTGCTTGTGACAGGACTGGGAGGGAGGTGGGAGGGAGCCTTTACAGACAAGGCTGTGAGAACAGGGACCCTCGAGTGGTTCTGGTTCTGTGCCTGGTGTACAAGGCACACTGGGAACGGCTCCCCATCTCTCAGACACTGTTAGCTCACAGTAAAATGGAAATAGCCATGCTGGGCTTTCTTCTTAAGGCTTCCAAAAAGTGCTACAGAGACAAGGAAAGCCCACAAGTGTCACAGTGTATTCATGTAGGCACACAGCCCTCTCTTCCTGGGCCTTTTAGGCTCTGAAATTACTTGGGGAAGTTGCCAAGTACCTGTGGAGGCTCAGAAGAGCTGTCCCAGAGCCCTGCCCTGAGCACTTCTGAGAGCTGAACAGAACAGCAGGTCTGGCACAGGAGGAGGTGCAGGTAGAGGGCTCTCTGTGCCTGCTGCTTTCAGGGACAAATCAGGAGAAGGGCCCGAGTTCATGGGTTTTTTGCTTTTTCAAATGGTTCTGATTCCCTTTGCATTTCTAGTGTTACTGGAGGGAGTATTTTCAAGATTGTGCTAATCTGTGACATAATACCTTTGAAAAGCAGCCTAATTGCTGGAGCTCTTTAGCTCAGGGCGAGAGGAACAATGCTCTGTTTCTCTGTCTCCCCTCCCCTCCCCTCGCTCCCCCCAGTCCTCTCCCAAATAAAGCTGCCATGCAGGGAAGCACAGAAGCTCCCAGGCTCTCCTGTCAGAAATAGAGCACCAGCTCCAATTTAGAATATCTGCTGACTCCTCTCCTCCAGAGTGAAGACTATTTTTGCTCAGTGACTTGCTCTAGACATTGTGAAGCTCGAAAGCTCTGGTGATTATAATCGCTGGGCTCCTTTATTTCTTTGAAAACCTATATTTAAAGCAAGAATAATGACTGCTTGTAAAATCCTTTAGTTCTGGAAGAGATTGCAGTAGCAACCATGCACTGTTTATGGCGCTGGGCAAGAGCTAAGGCTGCTGAGAGCGTGGACAGCAGCGAGGCGGTGTCGCTGCGCCGCGTGCGGGCGCTGGGCTGTGCCGAGCTCGCCGGCCTGCAGGTAGGTGTGGGGTGCCAGCCTCCGGGCTGGGACCCTCTCTGCTCTCTGGGAACACGAAACTCTGAGGGCTAAGGAAGCTTGGAGCCCCCTCCCCAACCTGTGCTATTTCTGTTGCTCTGTTATTGTTCCTCTAATCGGTTGCCAGACAGATTTTTATCATAGAAAATGGTAGCAGGCTCTGCTCTGGGGCTGGGCTAATACTGTGCTGTAACTCACTTTTTAAGGCTTTCTCTAAGAAGTGCTGGAGTCCTTGTTTTTGGCTAAGAGTTCTAGAGATTGATTAATTCTAGAGACTGATTTTATGTGTAGTTTAATACTAAAAATGATGTATAAATGGTTAAATATGGTGGAATAAAACAGAGTAAAGCAATACTTGAACTGAGATCTAGAAAAGACAGGACGTGGAACCTTGCAGACAGAGGGTATGTTTATGCTATGTAGTCTTCTCCAGTGGGTAAAAGTTGCTCTGAAAATGGTCCTAGAAAAATACACTGGTCTGGATTGTCCTGCTCCCCTTGGGAGCTGGTGTCAGGAATTGAGGGGTGGAGTGGGAGGGAAGGAGGATGAGAACAGAGTGCTGTCCCCACTCTTAAGCTGATGGCAGAAGTCTCTTGCAGAGCTGTTTACAGTTCTGGGCTTGGGACATGTCTACCAAATAGAAGAGATTAAAAATGTTTCTGTGGGCTTGTTTTCTTCAGCACAGAAAGTGATCCTCTCTGCCTTTATCACTGTGCTTCCCAGAAACATTACTATTATATTTGTTCCCACATGTAATTTGTCACTGTCTTAAAAAGTAACTGAAGAACAGAGTCATCTTCTTATCATCTTCTGAAGCATGTCTGGACTGGCCCTGCTGGCCATGGAGCAGGGGTGCCAGTCAGTCAGTTTGGAAAGCTGTTTTTAGAGTGGGTAACTGTCATGCACGGGGAGTGGCACATCCTGCCCCGGGGCTGCTGGCCATGAGCAGGGCTGTGCCCCCAGGGAGACTGGGAGCCGATGGAGCAGTGCTGTGCTTGGGGCTGGTTTGTGGCTGTTCCATTTGGGAAGGTATTTGACTCCCAGTGCTGACACTTCGCTGTGATAGCTCCTGCCTGTGCAGCCCAGGCCGCTCCCCAGTCAGCACTGATGCCAAAGCCCTGCCTGTCAGTGCAGAGCTGAGCAAGGCAGGGGCAGTGCTGGGAACAGAGCAGGAGGGGCTTGGCCCTTGGGCAGGAATGATCTGCCAAGAGCCTCCTGCTGCCCTGAGACAAACCCCCTGTGGAGGATGAGGCACTGGCCTGGGTTGTTGCTACGAGCCCATGGCAGAGGGTTCTGTTTGCAGTGTGGTCCAGCTTGTAGCAGATCGGTTGCTGGAGGAGTTGTGAGAGGTTTTTGTGTGTGCATCCTTTGGAGGGGGGATAGAAGAGGCAGATCTGCCTAGGCCTATCAGGTTTCCACAGCTGTATCCTCTCATCTCTTTCTGTCAGCGTATCTGCATGAACAGGCCATGAGCACTGGGGCTGTTTGCTGGGATTGCCACGGGCCTGGCAGCAGGAGCTCTGGCAGGACCGCCAGATAGCAGGGATCCTGGATGTGCTAATTGTGTGTATGCAAATTAACTCTGTCCTGCAGGCTTCCTTGAGCTAAAACTCCATCCCTGTGTTCCAGCTGCAGGCCCCTCTCCAGTGTAAACAGCTCTTGGAAAATGGTCCCTACCACTGCCAGGGTTCTCTTTGCCTGCCCAGGGGTCCAGGTGCCCCTTGCAGCCTTGGGCACTGTGAACCTTTCAAGGCTTGAGGGATCTGCAGCTGCTACATCTGTCTGCCACAGAGAAGTAGTGACAGCAGCTCTCCTGTCCCCAGAGAGGCAGCTGGAGGGAATGCCCCGAGCCTGTCAGCTCCTCTCCAGCCTCTGCTGTGAGGTGGAGCTGTGAGGAGGGTGACCTTAGGTAAAGCTGCAGCCTGTTTATGCTCACAGCTTAATGCAAGCTGGGCATTTCAGTCGAGAGGCTTTCCAGAATGCCCATAAAATCTCCAGGAATTTAATAATACAACAATTTTTCAGCACGTTCTTCGCTGGGCACCAGAAAACCAGCACAAAATAACAACTAGCAGGCACAAGATGTTCTTAAGAGCATCTTTACATGCTTTGCTTAGAGCTATCAGTGGGAATTTAAGCACCTTATGTAATGGGCTTTCTCTTCTAGCATCTGCTGCTTCACGGGAGGATGATTGGAGAGGGTATGCATTGATTTAAAAGGAGGCATTTGGGGCCTTGACAACTGTCCAGCTTTACAGGAAGAGCTGTGGCTACTGGGTGGAGGAGCAGGTCGGGCTGATTTTGCAGAGTGCCTGCAGCAGCATTAGCTACGTAGGCTTATCTGCAGGGTGGAATCTTTACCAAAAATAACCCCTCCACTGTGTTAGATACCAGCATTTTTGCCATGTTTCAGGGATTTAAGTTGGACACCAGACAAGATTAAAGACTGTTGTGAACTCTTCACCCTGAATAATTGAGACTAACCCTTGGATGGCTCCTTGGATGCACTGGTACTCACTTTTCTCTCTTTAGACATGTGCCATGAAGTGCAGTCTGTGTCTGATAAGCAGGAGGGCTTTATAGAAAAGTCTTCTTACCTGCTGTAGAGAGGACTAATTTCCTGCTTTGGACTTTCTAGCATCACTTCTGCTGAGCAGTGCTGGGCTTTAGATTTTGCTGGCAGTTGTGCTGAAGATTGAAAGCAGATTCTGTCTTGTGCTCTTTCTCTCTGTTTTTAAATGTGGCCTTATTAGTAGGGTAGTATCTGAATGCATTGCAGCTTCCCCTGCCAAGGCAAGGTGTGCCCAGGGAGGTGGTGTTGAGCTTGGCCCTGATGCAAGCCTTTAATCTGCATTTTTTAAAGCTGTTTTTTTTAAAGCCTCAACACCCACTGAAGAAGCAGGTAAAGAGAGGTCAGATGGATCTGCATTTCTCACCCTCAGTGGTGGAGAGCAGGAGTGCCCCTGTGCAAGGGCCCAGAGCTGCACTGAGGGCTGGAGCCCACCGTGTGCCCCCTGAGCTGGACCCTGCTGGGCCCTTGGCAGGGGCCTTCCCCCCACAACAGCTGAGCCAGGGCAGCAGCAGAACCTGTTTGGGAGCCGTCCTGAACTGGTGACCCTCCTCACTGTCACACTGCCTGGGGGCTGACACACAGCTGAGGCAGAGCAGGCCAGTCGTACAGGGATCAGGTTGACCAGTTTTATATTAAGCCACCACATATGTGCAGCACATGAGTGGCTGTTTAAAGAAAGCCTCTTACTTCCCCTCCCTCCTCCTCTCTGAAGGCTTATTTCTTTTGTCGCGTGTCATGGGGCCTGGCAGCAGGTTCAGAAAGTCTGAGCTCTCCCAGCTCAAGGTCATTGGGATTGTTTAAATATAATCTCCTTTTCTGTACTTTCTACTTTCCTACAACTTGCTATTCTGTCTTTCTAAAATTAAACTATTGAGCCAAAGAGTAGCTTGGACTTTGTATGTGGGCACAGCCGAGTGGGCTGGGGGTGCAGGGCTGAGCTGGGCCTTGTGTGGACCGTCACAGACCAGTCAGCTCTGGGCAGAGATCAGTGATGCCCTGGGAAAGGGATGAGGCACAGGAACAACGCCCTGACACTTCTGAGGAGCTCAGTAGCTTGGTATCTTTTAAAAATTGTTTTCAAGTGTTTTCTCTGCAACCTGGAAGGCTTGAACCCCTGATCCAGCTTGAAGGCTGGCTCCTGCCACAGAACAGGCATTGCAGAAACCAGATCCCCAGCAGTGCTGCCACCAGTCCCACCCCAGCAGGGCCTGCATTCCGGCTGCTGTGGTGGGAAACCTTGGTTTCTTCCTCTTCATCAGTTGACTTAGTAACAGCTCTGAGGAGTTACTGGTTACATGTGTGCAGGAAAGCTTGGGAAGTGAGGGGATTCTGGATGCTAGGGCTGGGGAGCTCCCACTGGGATCTGGAATGACACTGCTGCCTAGAACAAGGGCTACGTAGCCTGTTTTCTTAGTGGGGAGTGGTGGGGGTGAGGAAGTGTTTCAAGGTAATTCAAAAATGGCATTTCTGTAATCCTGCTTACTCTCAGGCTGTGTAACAGCATGAAACAGGATAAATGTTTTTGTAAGAGACATTGGCTTTCCCTTGTGCTTAACAGGGCACCACTGGCTTCCCTGCTGCGGGGGCAGCCAGGGTGGGGTAAAAAGCTGTCTCCATGTTCCACTGATCCTTGAGCCATGTTTGTCCCCATCCTTGTCCCTTTTAGAGCACTGGTGTCCCCAGGGCCTGGTCCTGCATGGCAGAACAAAGCTGCTTCTCTGAGCTGCCAGGGAGAGGAATTCAGGGGGTGCTGGGGAAAGGGCTGGCTGGGAGAGAGACTTGGTGTAATTCTGGTGTCACCAGCACAGCTCGGCTGGGCTCTGTGAGCAAACTGTGCTGCCTTCATGCTAGGGTGTTTGAACTGTGGAAACCCCTTCCAGATCCAGCTCTGAGCATCTGGACCCCTGCGATTTTTGTTCTTTGGAGTGTGATAGCAGGGCAGGAATCCCAGGAGGTAGATTTTGCACTGTATTTTCACTGGAGTCTTTGTGCTTCCTGCATTTTATCCAAGTCATTCAGGAACAAGCTTTTGGGCACAGTCTTACTCCTGCATCACAGTGGTGCAGGTGTGCATAAAAATGAATAATACCCAGCATCAGCTGGGATGTCCGTGCTTTTGTTATTCTGCAAAGATTAATTACAGGAAAGAAAAGAAAATCTACCCAGCTTCATTGAACTCTGGCTCTGCTCTGTCCCTGCTTCGTGCTTACTGCTCATTTAAATTCCTGGCCTCCCCTTGAGTCAGCTGTGTTTTGTGTTTCATCCAGCTCAGGGCATGTGACAGAAGATGCAGGATGTGTTTCTTACACTTCTGCCCTTTCTTAATTTATTCTTTTGCTTTGCTCCATGCCACAGTTACTAAAAATGGAAACTCTTTGTGTTGCCACCTACAAAGCTCCAAAGGTTGGGGCTGTTCAGCACTGTCATAGCTGAAAGTCCTGCGTCAGCTTTCAAAAGCATGAGTCTGGGTTGAGAAAGATGCAATTGTTAAAGGACATTCAACACATTCACATTTGCTTTAGAGTCAGAAGTGGGGTTTAAGGACTAGAGGATTTCAAGCTTTTTGTTTCTCCAAGCAGTGAGACACACTTTTGAGTTTCCCCTTCAAATAAAAGTTCAAAGCCTTTTATATAGCTTGATTCCAGGAGTTGAAACTTTAGGATAGAGGCCAAATATTGTGAAATTTGTGATCTCATTGTGAGAGCAAGCAACAGGGAGGTTTGTTTAGGCAGAACTTTTCAGGGAAATTCCTGGGTATCTGGGCTAAATATCCTGGTTTTGTTTATTACCCACAATTGCTGCAGACTTACATTGGAAACATTTGAATGGGAGCAGAGAGAGACACAGCTCAGTTGTGTGTCAGGAAATACCAGATCATTTTGTGCTTTCCAGGCTCTTGTACCTTTTGTGTCTGCCTGATCTGAACCTTATCACTGTGGGGCTTTGGTGTATTAAGAGGTAGAAGGAGTTCTGCACAAATATCTCCCCAGGCAGGATACAGGCAAGGCTGGTTCTCTGAGGAAGAAAAAATTGCTTGAGGAGGAGGAGGTGGAGGAGGAGGCCACTATCTTTGTCAAAACATTTCTTTTTTGTTCAACAAAAGAAGTAATTTTCCTCACTGTTTCTGCTTTTTCACTTTACTGAAAAGCCAAACATCCTTATCTGACATTTTTCCAGGTTTTAGACCTGTTTTGTTTCTGACTCTATTTTTAATGAAAAAGTTAAGTTTCATTAGTAGCTTTGCAAAAAATTTCTACAAGGGGAGAAGAGTATTTCAATCCCCTCTAATCCTAACTGGAATACCAGAGGATGACCAGTGCAGGAGGTGTGGAGCACCCTCACACACGAGGCAGGGGGAGGGCACTGGTGGACCTGTTAGGGAGGGACACTACCAAGGGGAGTAAACCATGAGTCAGGGCTGGCAGTGGGACAGAGGCACTGCTGAAAGCACACCAGAACAACAGGGAACACTCCTATTTATACACAGAGAGCAACAAAAAAGTCTCGCCTTGCTTTCTTGCAGAGAATACCAGAGGAGCTGACCTTGGATGCCTTACTAGAAATGAATGAGTCAAAGGTGAAAGAGACAATGAAGAGATGTGGTGCCAGAGATGAGGAGTGCTCCAGGCTCAACGGGGCCCTGAGCTGCCTGCGGAAGGTGACGGAATCAGGTACAGACTCCTTGTTCCCCTATGGAATGAGTGTCCCAGCAACCCAGCCCCATCTGCTTCCTTCTGCACAGTGCCTTTGGGGATGTTCTTTAACCACTGTCAGGTTATGGCCCTTGGGTATACATGAAGGTGTAGTGATCAAGTGTATCTAGAGCTGTGGCTTGGGTTTGGGTTTGACATCAAGTCAAATAAATGAATGGAAGTAAATGTATGTAAAGATATCCTCTCCTGTTCAGCAGACTCTGTCCTTATTCCCTCTCTGTTCAGAGTTGTGACTAATGCTCCAGTTCATTCTCCATGGGTCAGTACACATCCTTGACTTCACAAATACAACCAGGTTCCTTGTAGGTGATGCCCTCCCCAGATATTGCCAGCTCAGAGAGAAGCTCTGTCACCTTCTCTGGCCACTTCCAAAGGCACTGTAAAATCTGTTTGTACAAGAGCCTCTCCCAGCAGACTGGTACTCACATGCATCACATCTTTCTTTGTAGCAGCTATCAATCTATCACTGAAAGGTGATGTTTCCTGTTGGTATTATGACAGTTCATCCATTTGCAAATCATACAGATTAGTCAATGGAAAAGTCAGCAAACAGCTCAGTTTCATATTTCCTTTTTTCTAATCTTTCTTCTCCCAGGCTGTCAAATATTTCCCATCCACATTGTGTCACACCAGCCATTGCTCAGAAGTCAGGGCATTCACTTCTTAGAAAGAAATGGCATTTAAAAACATCCAGGTACATGTCTGTCAAAAGCTAAAGTCAGGCCCTCTGCTGAGTTTTACCGGACTGGGGTCCTGCTGAGGCACGCGGGATAAACATTCCCCCGTGACTCAGGCACCCACGTTCCCTGGGAACACCTGGGAGCCCAGAGCAGCACCACGAGCTGCGTGCACACACTGCCCTTCCTTCCCCCGACCCGTCACCAACGCTGCTCTGCTGCACAGGAGGGGAGCTCAAGGACGATGTGCTGACGGCCGTGCCCGAGCGCCGGGACAGCAGCTCCTCGCAGCCGGACCCGCCGAGCTCCGCCTGGTCCCCGAGTGCCCTGGCCCAGCCCAGGGGCAGCCAGCAGCAGCCGCGCTCCGTGTCCGTGTCCACGGCCCCGCCCTGCGAGCCCCCGGGCCCGGGCCACGGCCCGTGTCCGTACGCAGAGAACCTGCTGGAGCCTGCGGCGCCGGGCGGGCGGCCCCGGCCCCCGCACAGCATCACCGTCACGCCCCCGGCCACGCCGCAGCCCCGCCGCCGCCACCGCCTGAAGCCGCCGCGGACTCCTCCGCCCCCCTGCCGAAAGGTGTTCCAGCTGCTGCCCAACTTCCCGGCCCTCACCAGGAGCAAGTCCCACGAGTCACAGCTGGGCAACAGGATAGACGAAGTTCCTCCAATAAAGTAAGTTCCTCCCAGACTGGAGCTGGAGCTCTCCCCAGCAAAGACTGCCACGTGTAGGCAATGCAGCAACCTCCCGAGCCTGTGCGAAACCAGAGGTGCTTGTGAACCTGACAGCAGCACTTCCTGCTCTAACAAAGTGTGTGCCATGTCACAGGAATATCAGTGCCTAAACCAAATTATCTTTCTTTTCTTTCTAGGTTCGGTAAGAGATTCTTATGGGGCGTCTGCGGTGCCTTGCTGAGAGAGAAGAACCTGTGCTTGTCAGCTCCCTGTTGGCCATCCCTGTGCAGCCTCTGGAGGTTTTCCATAGGCCCTCCTATCCCAGAGCTTCTGTTAACTGAGCAGGAGCTTGGTCTGCTGCACAACTGCAGGGTTTTGCCTAGTCTTTTTTGTACCTGGTATTTTTTAAGATGACACAAGCAAGGCAAAGGGACAGTGCTATTTCAAGGGTAACAGCGAGGGGTTTGGGTGTAACTGCTTGTCTGTGAGCTCAGACAGCTGGTACTGATTCCTCCTGGTACAGGAAATTCCATAGGTAACCATTGAGTGGCTTTGGATGTTCAGTGCCCAGTATCTGCAATGAAATTAGAAGTCATGTGCAGCCTTCTGAGGAAGCTTCAGCATGTGCAGGAATGTGGGATGTACCCGCTGGTGCTGAGGAGTCTCACGTGGGTCATGGCTGGCAGGAGCAGGGCTGGGTTGTATCCAGGGCCATATCAATGCCATTTGGAGTTCTAGCCATCCTGAGGTGTGTTCCAGACACAACCTGTAACCATGAAGGCTAATGGAGAGAGATTGGAGCAGCTGGGAGAGTGTCTGAAAGTATCCAAGTATTAAAAAAAAGTATAAAAGTCCAAATAAGGATATTATAGCTAATGCCCTTTAAAAGAAAAATCCCAGGAATTGCTTTCAGAAATAGAAAGATAGTAAAATGGAAATGCCAGCAGAAATCTGAGCATGTCCCTGTGGAATGATATAACTGGCGCAATAAATGAAAAAGGCATTAGAATGAATTCAAACAGAAATGAAGCATTTTGGTGCTTCTCTTCCTGTAGTCCCATTGGCTGCGTTGAACTCTCTGCTGTGGGCTCTGGTGACTCCCAGTCAATCCCAAACTGGCTGATACTCATTTGAACTCCTCAGGAGGGATTTAACCATCTGACCTGATGTTAACAGCCATCTTAACTACTGTGCTGGGATTGTTTGGATGGCCACACTAGATCAGCAATATTCCTTGGAAAAGTAACCAGCCATGCCAGCCTATTCCAAGAGGCTGAGGGCCACAGATGCCTTTAGAAGTTCGCTGGACTAATGATAACAAAGGCTGTGGTGCCATCTATGGTCAAGTGAGGAGACTGGCTCTGAGCCAGCCCTGCTGCTGTGCTGACACTTGCACATTAGGGTTTTGCTTCAGGTGAGCAAATATTTCTGTAGATTTAGTTCAGGAAATACGCCAGAATCTGAGTATTTGAGAGTTTTCAGGAAGTTATGTGCTCTCACCACTGGAGTGCTGGATTGGCATTTTGAAGTCTAGGTCTCCCTTTCTGCACTGAGTAGCTGGTTAAGTGAGCTCACATGTATCTTTATTCTTTTGGGTCATGCTGGCCCTGTCCAGAAAATTGAGATAATTTTCAGTGAAGTAGAATATTCTGAAATCTACTGACATTGCAGGAAAACTGGGTGATTGTATTTGTGGTCAACCAATTGGGAGTAAACCAATTAGCAGTAAAGTCTGACTTTGCACTCTAAGAATGGCTTAGACCTGATCAGATGGACTTCTGTAATCCCTAAATGTAAAACATGATGATTTGTCCAATCACATGGAAACAAATACAAGAGCAGTGTCTGGTACAACTTTACAGGAGGCAAAACAGTCTGAGCTGTGCTCCTGTGACACCTCCTGGCGGGGTTGCTTGGTTTCTGTGCAGACTGGTGAGCACATGTGAGCAATGCTTCCCTAAACCTTCCTTTTGTTCTCCATCAGAGCTCTCCCAGGGATCCCCCCAGACGGTACGAAGAGACTTTGGCCTGGCTGTGACACACAGGTGAGCAGCCCAGGGACCCTGGCCTGGCTGTGACACACAGGTGAGCAGCCCAGGGATAGGCAGCCCAGGCAGGGCCAGGACTCTCAGATGGGTTTGAAGTCAGGTTAGATGTCTCTGTTGTCAGGTTCAGCCCTAACTCTGTGTTTCAGGGGGTGCCAACCTTCTTTTGGTTTGGTTTTTGATCAGCAAAGTGAGAAGTTTTCACCACACCACCACCTGCCCTTTCCAGAAAGAGATGAAGTACAGCCTGTAACTACCTACAAATGTTCCTTTTCCCTTGGGCATCAGTTAACACCAGTCTTCCCCCTCTTGTCTCTGTTAGGTTCTCTACAAAGTCCTGGTTATCTCAGATTTGCCAAGTCTGTCAGAAAAGCATGATGTTCGGGGTGAAGTGTAAGTACTGCAGGTGAGCACACAGGGATGATCTCCTTCAGAACAACTTGGAATTGGACTCAGTGCAACCTGCAGTAACAAGTGTCTCTTGATGTGATGCACTTTTAGCAGGGGCATCATTTTTTCTGTCCTTCTGACCTGGCAAAGGGATGCTTTGGCACAACTCACACTTTAAGTTGGCAGCCTGACGCAGGAACGAACCAAATTTATTTCACACAGGCTTCCTACCTCATCCAGGGCAAATCTTGTAGTGGGAGCTGAATCCCTAAATAACAGCTGGGATTTTAATTTTTGTTTCTGTCTCTGAGAGAAGTGCAGAGCACTGAGATTTTAGTACTTCACTATTGCTGGATGAGAGTCAGTGAAAATAACTCTGTTAAAAATAAATCAGATGCTAAGATATGTGTGTGGCTTTCATTAGCCTAATGACACTCATTAGCCTAATGACACACATGATAGGATTCTGCTCTGGGGCCGAGCGTTCCAAAACTCCTGAGATTAGCACAAGAATTACAAATTAAGGGTAGGCTTCCTCTTTTTGGGAAAGAACAAGTTGCTATTTAACATGTAATGGTTGTCTTTCAGGTTAAAATGTCACAACAAATGTACTAAAGAGGCACCTGCTTGTAGAATATCCTTCCTTCCCAGTAAGTAATTTTGTACAAATTCTTGGCATTTCAATGTAATTGATGGTATGGCAAGAATAAAAAGTCTCATTATAGCTGCTTTTCTCCCTTCTCCAACCCGTTTTTCAGTAACAAAAATCAGAAGAACAGAGTCTGTCCCGTCTGATATCAATAATCCCATAGACAGACCCACAGAGCCCCAGTTTGGAACTCTCCCCAAAGCACTCACTAAAAAGGTACGTGGTGACTGAAGTGAGTCCTGTGTTCCTGAGCCCCTGGGGAGCTGCACCAGGGAGAGGTGGCAGCAGGACCTTGCTGGTTGGAGCCAGAATGGCAAGACTTTGATGTGTGATATCTCCCTGTAAAACATGGGTTGTGCAGAGCTCCAGGTGCCTACTCAGAAGAACAATGCCATGATGAAGCCTGGGAACAACCTCCCTCTGTCTGTTGTCCAGCAGACACTGAGGGGAATTCCTCCCTTCTTCCTCCTGTTTTGTCACAAGTGACTTTCCTTGCTTTGCAGGAGCATCCACCAGCAATAAATCACCTGGACTCCAGCAGTAATCCTTCTTCTACAACCTCATCCACTCCATCTTCTCCAGCACCTTTCCAGTCTTCCAACCCTCCCAGTGCAACGCCTCCCCCAAACCCCTCTCCCATGGGCCAGAGGGACGGGCGGTTTAACTTCCCAGGTAAACTCCTCTGTCAGGAGACTCTGCAAGAAGGAATTCATGGGGAGTTGTGGGTTTCTGAATACATGGTCATGCCTTAAGCAAGCTGTGAAAGTGTATCTTGTTACCTGATAAAATGAAAAGGTTTGTTTTTACAAGTTTTTAAAGGGTGTCAGCACCTTTGCAGGAAACAGATTGTTGAGGAATGTTGGCACCTTTCTTAAATGATTTGATCTATTTTCTCCTTTTTGGAAAAGGACTGAAAAAAAAGATCATTTTCTTCTCCTTTTCCCCTTGTGTTGTACAATGCATGCTGCCTGCAATGTGTGCTCACCAGAGGCTTTCAGGCAGGCTGTAAAAATGAGACCTGGAATGAGCTACTTCACCAGACCCTTCTGAAATATAACCCACAATCAATGCCCATTTTTAAACCACTGACACACGTTTGCTGGAGAAGAGTTTACCCTACTTGCCCTATGGATTGAGAGCCTCAATGTGTAGCTTTTACCAGAGCTGAGGGGGGCAAGAATCTCTGACGAGGGCAAAGATTTACATAGTGAGAATAGATGTAATTCCTTTGACATGGAACTGGAGTCACATGGTGTGCTCAGTAGCTGCTACATCTGGCCTTCAACACTGCTGAATTTTGCATCAGCTTCTGAACTGTGAACTCAAGTTAGTGTTTGAGCCTGCTCGAGAGGAGCAGAGCCAGTTTAGTGTAAGGATTCCAGTGCAGCGACTTTGTATTGGGACAAACTGCTCAGAGTCACTGAAAAAATAAAAAACCCAGATGGTTCATGAGCTTCAGCTTCTGTGGGGACAGCTCTGCAAAGCTGAGACATGGCAGCACTTCACATCACACCTGATGTGGGCCTGCCTTGCACATTCCTGGGCTCTGCATTTGCTTCTGCCCCTGGGGATCCAAAAGTGCTGTTCACCCACCAGGCTGTCTGTGAAGGTAACACAGCTTGTGTTTGATACCTGTCATCTGTCAGGGCCTTCCCGAAATGCATGTGCTGAAACTCCCCTCCAGCAGGCTGATAATCTACTAATCTGTTCCCAGCAGTGACCTGGGACTAATTCATTGAATGCACATGGGGCACTCACTGATGATCCTCTAACTTTTGTGTTGTTTTGTCTTTTTTCTCCTGGTATTTTTTTTTCTGCTCTTCTTTTTTTACAAAATCCCAATTAATTAAAAAGCTGCCTACTACCTTCAGCATAGACAACAGTTTATCTTCCCAGGTGAGTTGATTGTTTTAATTCTACTAACCAGCCTCTACTGCCAAAACATAACTTGTTTGTAAGCCTCTGCATGCAAGAACAATCATTCTGCTTTAAAAAACCTGTCTAAAACAATCCAGACTTTCTCTTATCTCAGTGTGTGCTCAGGCCTCTCTCTCCTAATCTGAGGTAGTGATGTGATTTACGTACTGAGATGGAACTTTGAATATTCAGCTGTAGAACATCAGCTTCCTGCTGTGGGCTCCTATCCACATCCATGTTCTTCCTTTCAAAAGAGTCACTTTTAGGGTTCAGAACTGTCTTTCTGGACAGAAACGCTTTACAGATAAGTAGAGGAAATGGAAGAGGACTGGGCTTAGCCAGTGTGCAGGCACAGGAGAGATAAGCATAGTTTTAAATGAATAAAAGTATAAAATTACTTTGTGGTTGAGTTTATAATTCCTGAATAAGAAGCAAATAGTTGCTATTGCAATGTTAAAACTTGCAGTCTGTAGGAAATTGAAGTGTAAAAGATGTATCATAACTGTTTCTACTTTCCCAGAAATTCCCAGTCCTGCACAAACAGCACAGCCTCCAGAAACTGCTGCAGACGCTAAGTAAGTAGAGTTTTAAATCCTTTCTTTCGCACAGTGTTTACCTCGGGTCAGCCCAGAAGTTCTGTGTTATGGCCAAAACTGGACTTAGCATCCTGAGCAGAGCTCTCCACAGGGTAACTTTAGTCAGCAGGGCTGATGCTGGTATTCCCAGTTTGATAAAGCTGAATGTGGCACTTAACTGTCAATGGCACATTAAGGAGTCCAAGCCTTTAATACCTAGTTCTGGTTGCGTGAAGGGCCAAATGAAATAGAGGTTGGAGTTTTGTAACTCAAAGGGCAAGAGCAAACAGCTCCTTCGGGATCCCAATTGCAGGGCACGGAAAAACTTCCAGCCTGCATTGCCAGCTGCTCCACTGCAGGTGTTTCAGGGGCAGGAATGGGAATATCTATTCCTGGAACACAGTGTAATAACAGAGCCATGCCACTGCCAAATCAATTCCTGCCACTTAATTAACAAGAATCACTTCAAAGGCTTTATCCCTCATTTGCTGAAGTGAGTCCTTCTCCGTTCCATGGAGCAGGAATTGTGTTTTTCTCTGACCTGCTGTAACTGTCAGGATCTGTTCTCTCTTGGTTTCTTCCTGCTCCCCTCACGGCAGCGCAGCCACCCGTGTTCCCAGTGGCTTCAAGCCTTATTTTCACTGCTTTTCTTGCAGCCCTGCCCAGCAGCCAGGCGCGGGTGGAGGCGCACGGGAAGCAGAGGTGGGTTTGCTGCTTTGCCCCGGAGGTCCCTGGAGCAGCCTGTGCTGCTGGGCTGCCCTGCCCCCGGTGGGACTCCCAGCACACCTTTCCCTTCCCTTGTTGGGAGCAGGTGGAGGAACCCGAGGCGAGCAAGTCGGAGCCTGAGGATGATGAGGATGAGGTGGAGGACCTGCCCAGCCGGCGGCCGCACCTGCAGGGGATGATCTACCGCAAGCCCAGCCAGACCAGCGTGTACCTGCAGGAGTGGGACATCCCCTTCGAGCAGATCCAGCTGGGGGACCCCATCGGCCAGGGCCGCTGGGGCAAGGTCTACAAGGGCAAGTGGCACGGCGAGGTGGCCATCAGGCTGCTGGAGATCGACGGGAACAACCAGGACCACCTCAAGCTCTTCAAAAAGGAGGTGATGAACTACAGGCAGACCCGGCATGAGAACGTGGTGCTGTTCATGGGAGCCTGCATGAACCCCCCTCACTTAGCAATCATTACCAGGTAAGGAGAGAGCATCTCACTATTGCTTTTAATAGGTACGTATTACGGAGCTAGCTGATATTTTTTTAATATATAAAAATTTCCTATAGCTTCTGCAAAGGAAGGACGCTGCACTCCTTTGTGAGGGACCCCAAGATCTCGCTGGACATTAACAAAACCAGGCAGATAGCACAGGAGATCATTAAGGTAAGGGTTCGTTATGCCAACGGAGCCATCAGGCAGGGCCTGAGCCAGAGCTCAGAGGCTGCACACTGGGCTGGGAGCTGCCCCCTCAGCCTCCCCCCACACCCTCCTGCACGAGTCCCACAGGGGCCCTGCCCCCAGTTACAACTCATCCTTGACACTAGAGTTAGGAGAGAAAGCGTGTATTAGAAAGCAGAGTGTGCTTGGAAATAATACAAACCCCAAAACATTTCCATCTCTGCTGTGTTTCCCAGGGCATGGGGTATCTCCACGCAAAGGGGATTGTACATAAGGATCTGAAATCCAAAAATGTCTTCTATGATAATGGGAAAGTTGTGATCACGGACTTTGGATTATTTGGAATTTCGGGTGTGGTTCAGGAAGGAAGGTAAGTGGAGGTTTCAGTGCTTGGTCCACCTCTAGAATGACAAATAATGATCAAATAGGGAAACATTTCCTGCAGTACATGAGGGGTGTCAGTTGCTTTAGTACACACTCAGTTTGCATTGTGCAGTTTTGCTTTGTTTTCCTTTTGAGCAGAGTTCTTCCTACAGTTCCAGCAGCAGAGCTAGAAAGTTTGGACTAAGACTCAGAGCACAGAACAAAACCTTAAGCCCAGGAAGGAGCTGTGGGTGTCAGGCTGACATGTGCTTAGTTATTAACATGGCCAGAAAATTAGAAACAAAATCAGCAAAAACATTTGAGTAAATGAAGTCAAAGCATCAGGGGAAGCACAGATATGGCCTCCACACTAATGTTTTAGTACTGCTTCTTTCTTTTGAACTCAGGAGGGAGAATGAACTGAAGCTTCCTCATGACTGGTTGTGCTACCTGGCCCCGGAGATTGTCCGTGAGATGGCCCCAGGGAAAGATGAAGACAAGCTGCCTTTCTCCAAAGCTGCAGATATTTATGCCTTTGGGTAAGGAAGGAACACCCAAGAGTACCATGGGAGCTTGCTAAATGAGATTTGTTGCAGCGCTGAGCCTTCCAGTCAGTGCTGCCCTTCTCTCAGACCCAGGATTCCAGTTGGGACACATTTTCCTCACCCACTGCAAAAGTCACGGGTGGGAGGGGTTTGCTGCACAGCCTCTGGCACTCCCAGAGCTCAGTGCAGGAGCTGGAGCAGTGCCAGGGTTTGGTATTTTCTCTCCCAGGGACAGGCAAAGGCCTGATGTGTCTGTTGGTACTGCAGGACTGTGTGGTACGAGCTCCAGGCACGGGAATGGCCCTTCAAGACCCAGCCTGCAGAGGCTCTCATCTGGCAGATCGGCAGCGGCGAGGGAGTGAGACAAGTCCTTGCCACTGTCAGTCTGGGGAAAGAAGTCAATGTAAGTACCTCAGTTATGGGAATGCCTCCTTACAGCCATTTATCAGGAAGAGAGGGAGCTGCTTCAAGAGATTTATTTTACTCTTAACTCTAAAGGGCAGGAAAGAGAACAGATGAGAATGGGAGACTAGGTTAGGGGCTGTGCCTGTGCGCGTAACAGAAGTGGACATTCCCCAGCACAGGACGCTGCTGGATTCTAACAGTGTCCAGGCCCTCTGTGAGCAGTATCTGCCTGGGCTCACACGTGTCACAGTGCTCAGACAGTTTTCACTGAGGGAGATGATGAGCCACCACTGTCCTCTGCAGGAAATCCTCTCAGCCTGCTGGGCCTTCGACCTCAGCGAGAGGCCCAGCTTCACTGTCCTCATGGAAATGCTTGAAAAACTGCCAAAACTGAACCGCCGCCTCTCGCACCCAGGGCACTTCTGGAAGTCTGCTGAGTGAGTACCTGCTGCTGATGCCATTGATGCCATGCACTTTGCTAACTGATCATCTCTGAGCTTTATTTGCTTTCCTGGGGCTGTCAGGCCTGACAGGATGGGAGCATTGTGCTCCTCTGCTTCTTTAGTTCCTGGGAAGTGATGTGACTAAGCCACGTGCCTCAGTTATTTCCTCCTTCACCATATTCACCTCCTTCCAGCAGCTCACTGATCCACCTGTTTGGTGTCAGAGAGATCCATCAACAGCCCTGGGAAGGGCCCACACTGACCCCAAAGTGGTCAGAATTTCCCCTCTAATGGTAATGGCAGGTACTGCCTGCGGAAGGGAAGGCCCCAAGAACATGCCAGCGTTTCCCTTTGAAGTGGTTCAGACTGGATGATTTTGAGGCCACAGACACATTTTTGCCCAGTGCCCATTCACCATGGCCTTGGCTCAGTGTTTATTTTCATCTCCTGAACTGCTCATATTTATTTTCTCTTTTTTCTTCTTTTTCTGATGTTGAACCCACCCTTTCCCTTCCTATAATCCTTCACCATCTTCCTGCAACACCTGATCATAACCACTCAAACTCTTGGCACGGGGACTGTCTCAGCAGTTTGGCTGCTGGTGGGTGTGGGGGGTTTGGAGTTTTGGTTGAAAATTTTTCCACTTTCTCCCCCGTTTGTGCTGGATCCCTGACACACCACGATGTCCAACAACTTCAAACTGCAGAAGGCTTGTCCCAGACTCTGAACTCACACAAAGGACACACACTGAGCAGTGGAACTCTCCCCCAGCTCAGACAGATCCTTTCTCACACCTCACTAACCCCTGCTCCAGGCTGGTTGAAGCTGTACAGTGTGTAGTTCTCAAGGGCTTGCTTTAAATAACTGAAAACTAACTCTCATGGTGTCTTTTTCCCTCCCCTCCCCTGTTTCTTTGTAGGTTGTAGCTCCTGGTGCAATAACGGGCTCCACCTTGCATGCTTCCATGTGTCGTATCCTAACCGGCAACTTGGACAATCACCTTCCATTAAAAAAGCAAAACCAAACCACGAAATTAACCCATGGACATAATCAACACTTTACCCGAGTTCTCTCTGCCTTTTGCTTGGTGTGGGCTGTTAGCTTCAATAACCACTCCTGTCTGCGAGACCTTCCTGGCTAACACCGCGGCCTCCTCTCCCTCTGGAGCGTTTCAGCAGCCGGGACTCCTCTGGGACGGGCGCAGGGCCCTGCTCTGACTGACCAGGTGCACACGACAGCCAGGGCTGGGTGTCCTGGCCGCAGCTGGGGGCTGTCCTCACACTGCTGTGCCTCGGGCGAGTCCCCGAGGAGCAGCTGCAGCCCCCTGTTCTGTGGGGCTGTGCTGTGTCCTCAGCGTGGCAGCTTTGTGATGAAGGTGACAGGTTCATTGTCACAGCACTTGCACTGCAACCAGCAGGGGCTGAGGGCCAGGCTGGGCGTGTTCTCCCTCAGGCCCAGAGCCAGCACTGGAGCCAGGGTCAGTTTTGTAAGGGCCAGTTCTTGAGTGGAAAGAAGGATGGTCCTTGCTCCTCTTGGAGCAGCTGACGGTCCTGTGCCAGGGGCAGTGTCCAGAACAGGCTCACGTGGCTCAGCTGGGAGGAAAGTGAGAGCACCCTTCAGCTCCTCCTCCCCTCACAGCTCTAGTGCTTGGAATGTTAAAGTTTGCTTCTGTTTACATCCCCTGGTCAGCAAAATGACTCAACATAGGGGCTTGGCGGAGTCACAGGTACCACAGCAAACATGTGCCTTCTAGAAAAGGTCTTTTTTCACTAGTTTGGAGGGGAGAGGACAGGGATAGAGGAGAACACACACCAAGGACCAGGGGGCTTTCTGCTGTCTGAGGACAAGCACCCACATCCATTCCCTGAGTCTCCTCAGGAAAGCTCCGAGCTGAAACTGTTGCTGGCTCTGCTGACAGCACGAGAGCAAGGGAAGAGAAGCAAGTGTTTGTACAGCCTCTGGAGGAGCAAATGGGTTTGGGTTTGTTCTGTTGGAGTTTTGACAAGGTACATCAATAGGTTAAGAACCCCCTTCTCTTACAAACAAAATTCTGTCACAGTCAGTTTTTCCTTACCTTCAAGAGAAGCAAGTGCCCACTGAAAACCAATGTTGGGCTTTTACCCACAGTAGAAACCTGGGAAAACCTCCTGCTCCTCCCACAGGAGCAAATCAGATTGTGCTGTTTCCTCCCACTGATGAGGTTTACATGAATAACTTCATATGTTTGCTGCAGAATTACTTCAGCACCTTTTGAGTGATCTGAAGTGATCCAAGAGCAGAACCAAACCCATTTCAGCTCCTCTGATAGGGCAGTAGCTTTGTAAGAATTATCAGTAACTGTTTCCCCCTCCCTTCTCCTCTCCCTCCCCACTCTTTGCAGCATTAACAGTAGCAAAGTTGTCCTGCGTTTTGAAAGATTTGGCTTGGGAATCCTGGAACCAAGCAACCCAAAGCTGTAGCCCGGTGTTACTGTGACCATGTTGGCTGCCTGCTCCCACACAGCACCAGAAACCCTCCCTGGCTCCTCCACGCCGAGGCTGGTGCAGCCCCACTGAAGACCATCAGCTCAGCCCCGTGTCCTGCCTGAGCACCAGCAGTTATTTAAACAATGTTTACATGATACTTTTGTGTGAACTCTATTTTTTTAAACATAATAAACAGTGAATCAAGTTTAACTACAGCCATTCTCAACTAGCACTGAGGAAGACAAGAGCTGTTTCTGGTTCCTCCTTGTGTCCGTGGTCAGTAGGAGCCACCCTCAGCCTTCAGAGCGGGGGCCACCCATGCGGCACCAACGCTGCCCCACAGCGACGTGGCTCGAGCCAGGCCTTGGCCTTCCCGAGGGAGTCTGTCTTTCCTGAAGGTAAAACCCAGCCTGCTGCCTTGGGACTCACTCAAACCAGGCATTGAGCCCTGCAGTTTGCTCCAGCAGGCCTGGTGCAGTTCTGGGTCCTCCTGAATTCGGCTACTGCAGAACAGATCTGCTGCAGGGAGAGTGCTTGCCATGGGTGCTGTGCTCAGTTAAAGACTCAAATGTTCTTCTCCACAGAACTCACACTGAAACCTGCTCCTTCTCATACAATCCCAGAGGAATTAAGAATTGCTGGCCTTTACAAATAAACCCATGATTGTCACAGCTCTGCACAGGGGCCAAATTCTTTGTTTGAAGTTTAGGCACAAGTTCGAGTCCAGGGAAAGGCAAGAGAGACAAGACAAGGGAAAAGCTGTCCCTAAATCATGCATTAATGAAGGCCTTGATGCACAGAGTTTGTGAAGAGCTTCAGAGCCGTTGCATACACACACACACAGTGCTGCCCCCACCTACAATTGGTCAGGTTTAAGCTTGCAAGTGCTTTGTTTGAAAAATGTAGGGCTAATGCAGTTGTTTTGGGGGAAAAACACCACCTTAAGAACAACAGAAATCTTGCAACCGTGAAGGCAATACCTGGGTCTGGAGGCCCTGCCTAATGCCAACAGCTCAAACTTATTTCAGGGGTTAATTTTAAGACCAAAACCCACCCCCCAGTGCACAGTGTGGAGGTTATAGAGGCAACAGCATTGAGGTGACGGATCATCCCTGTTGCAAATCAACTGCAGGCCCTGTTACCAGAGGCTCCCCTTTCCCCATCATCACAAGGATTGGACCTGAGGCTCAAGCCAGGGAGCTCCCAAATCCTTTGTGAGCAGGCACAGCACCAGCCCTCGGTTTGGCTGCCTTGTGTGGAGAACTGAGTGTCACAAAACCTGAGTTCTGTTGAGCAGAGAGCTTCACTCTTATGTGCAAGTCAACTGTAGCCTCGTACAAGTGTTGACAACGACTTTTTAAATATGTCTTGGATATAAAAGAGAAAGAGTTTGGCATGGCCAGGCACTGCAGTGCTCTCCCGATCTCCTTCCCTCTCCCACGTTAAAGGGTAGGGCTGTTTCACTCCCATCCTCTGGGCTCCGCAGGACTCGCTACTGTTTGTTCTCACTAATTGTATGTCAGCAGCTTTAAGCTGCAGTTTTTTCGCCCCAAGTGCTGCTTAAGTAAGAGCACAGCACAAAGCCAAAGCAGGAGAAAAAAAGTGTTGCCCCTTGGCTGGAACCCTCCATGACCTTCCTGCTGTAGGGAAGGGCAGGAGCTTCTGCTGGATGCAGATGTCCCTTGGCTCAGTCCCTGTCCGAGGGCAGCAGTGGTCTCGGAGTGCTCTTCACTGTTTCTGGGTGCATAAACCAGGCCCCAAAAGCTGGGACACCCAGAACATTCTGAGTGGGACCACTGGCCCAGCTGTGCAACAACAGACTGTCACCACTGTCCCTCCTGCAGCTGCCCTCCCGTGAGGTCAGACCCCTCAGGCTCTGTGGAGCCCTTCCTGTCCCGCCGTGCCCCAGGTCAGTGTGCTGGACACTGGGATGTGCCCTGCTGGGAACACGCCCTGCTCCGGTTGTTCATAACCTGCCTTTAACGGGAACACTTGGATCCTAATCCAGCCTGACCTGGGTGGTGTATGGGACACCCATAAATTGCCCTTGAACACAAAGCTCAGCCTCTGCCCCAGTGCAGCCCAGAGGGGAGACCAACACTGCCTTGGGGTCATTTTTGTTTCAATCAGGCTGGGGCACTCGGCCAAGCCCCGCGGGGCCCTGCGGCTGTGGGGTCACAGAGCTCTCCCACCTCTCAGCACGGAGCTGTGGGGTCACGGAGGTGCTCGCCAAGCCCAGCCCCTGGGCTGTGTTTGTGTCACAGGCTGTCCCCAGCCCGTCCCGGTGGAGCTGTCCATGTGACAAAGCTGTGCAATGCTGCTACAGGAGCCACACGTCAGTAGTGAATGTAAATGGTCGTAACATGGTGAACATGGACACGTTTTCTTTTTCAAATGTGATGTAAACTTTGTACAGTACAAATTTTTTTTTTTATATTTTCTATGAACTGTCTTCCAGAATTGCTATTAAATTAATTACAAATTGTTAGGATTAACAACACTTTCTGTATTAGTTTATGCAACCAGAAAAAAAAAAAAAAAAGGAAAAAAAAAAAAGGAGTGCACTCTATGCTACTGGAATTCTGGATATGTAGGAATCTTCTCAGTGAATAAATCTTTGCTCTGAATAAAGCAAGTGTTACTGAGTCGTGGTTTGACCTTTCCGTCCATTGACTTGTAGCCGAACTAGAACAGGAGCAGACTCACACAGAGACCCCCCCAACACACCCTCTGCTCCCTGCCCTGCAGCAGGAGGGGATTCCCTGGTCTTTCCCTGATGGACACCAGGCGTCTCCCCTGCCGCTGGGGTTTCTGGAAGCTCTGAACTGTTTGAGAAGCTGCTCCCCCGCAGGTGCTGCTTGAGGCCATTCTGGGACCCCCAGCACCTTCCCCCTCCTTTGCACAAGGTCCTGCCACCACCTTCACCTGCAGAGGGGCAAAGCTCTGCCAGACAGACCCTGCTCTCCGCACTGGAAGTGCCATTACCGGGTGTTAATTAATCCCAGGACCGCTGGGCTGCTGCCAACAGCTTTGTGCTGGGAATAACGGCGGCATTGTGCCGGGAATGGGCTGAGGCGTCATAAAAGCACAGTTTTACATGTCATCCATCTTATCTACACCTCTCACATGCAAACAATAAAAACCTTACGTTGAGCTTTGTTGTCTTTCATAAAGAGTAAGAAATAACGAATTTAATTCTCAATTATACTTGAAGGGCAGAGGTGTTTGATTTAAGAAACCAAAACACACAAACTCCAATCCCCAGGCACAAAGGTCCCGCCCCAGCTGTGACTGGGGCAGTTTGATGTTTCCCTGCCCACAGCTGTACCCCAGAACTGCCCCGGGTTGTCTGAGGCACTGACATCGGGGTCCCTCCACTCCAGGAGAGCTGCTGCAATCAGGAACAGGAGCAGCCAGCACACACAGCCCAACAGAGAAACTCCAGCACAGAGGGATCATTTCCAACCCCAGCCAGCTGCAGTGCAACTAATCAATGGCATTTTAAACGTCCACAACAGAGGGGATCATTTCACCAGCCCTGTTGGGTGCCTGCACACCAAACACCTCAGAGCAGCCACAGAAATGGGGGTTCACTCAAAGGAGGCACCAAATAACCCACAAAACACAGCTCAGGCTACAGATGAACTGAGGGGAGGGAGATCTAGGAAAGCTGGACACGCCATATCCCTGCTTCATCCTCAGAGCTCAGCCTGCTTCTCCCACCCAAGGCAGCAGCTCCAGCCCTGGTTTCCAGCAGGGTTACTGGGGCAGGCAAGGCTCCCACCCACCCACGGCAGAACCCCCTTGCACGTGGACAATAAAATAAAACACCAAGAAAAAGCCTTTCACCTACCTGACCTCACTGCTTCCAGGACCCAGAGCTCACCAACTTTGCACCTCACCCCAACATAGGCACCATCTACCAGACTCTGCCCCACAGCCCTCAGCTGTCCCTCAGGAGCCT
>WBMZ01016864.1:0-93786 GCA_013400975.1 Atrichornis clamosus | reverse complement strand
CACTGGAGCTGCTGGAACCAGCTGTGTTTGGCACGGGCAGCCCTGGCTGCTCCTCACAGAGGTTGCCCCTGCAGCCCCCAGCCAGTGCCTGGGCACCTGCACCAGTACATCATGGAAGAGCCATTTATATTTTAGAGTTTTACCTATCCAGATGTGGCAGGATCGCCTTCTATAAGTGACTCTGTACAGTTTACACACACTTATGCAAAAAATATGTCCGACATTTTGTTTAAAATTTCTGTCCAAAAGACAATAGGGCTTCTGAAATGCACGTCAAATTTAAAAGCTAGGATGAGAGAAGAATGTTTGGAGTTCCCTTCATGTAATTATTAATTGGTGCCACTGCCTTCACTGGAGCTTCTCTGTTACCAGAGCCAGAAGTCTGTTCAGCTAAAACACGTTGTTGATGGCTTGTTTGATACATCAGTAAGTGAGTGTTACCCATGGCCCACTGGACCAAATGAGTCTGTGCTCTTCTTGCCCCGTTCAATATCTTCTCTATTTTCTACCAAGGAAATAAGTGATAAATAGTTGGATAGCAAAAGGATTTGTCTCAGCTTTTTAATCAGCAAATGTTAGGGTGGCAGATCCAACCCATTTCTTCTTCTACCAAACACAGTCTCTCACAAACACTGTGGGGTCTACGTGCCTGCCTTCCTAACACAATTGAATCCTATATAAATATCTGCATCAACTCTGTAAGATAAGAAGCTATACGCTGCAGTTATTTTTCATTCAAAGGTTGTAGGAGAACTCTGTGAAAATAAAAACGGACTTTTAAGGGTAAAAGAGATGTATTCTCACCATGTGATTGTTCAGGTGTGTCTGAGTTTTTGCAGACATGGAAGAGCAGTGTTTCCTCCTGTTATATCAGAGAAAGCCAGTGGACGTACTAGGCAAATTATTTTGTAAAAAGCAAATGAAAAAAATGGAACATGCACTAGAGCAATAGATATGAAATCAGTCATTGAAACAGGCTTCAGTGGGCTTGTGTCCTTCCCCCTCTGGGTTTTGTATTTGCTGAGATGGAAATGTACAGTAACAAGTTTCCTAGCAGGAACAGTCGTGGAAGCAGGGAACTGCAGAACTAGTGCAGAAAGCGAAGTTGGCTTTGTAACTGGGAGCGTATGTTTCTCAGCTATGATAATTTCACAGGAAAAGAACAAGCAAAACTAATTGGAGCTTAAATACTGGGTAGTACAGTGTGAAAAAGTGAAGATACTGCAGCCTGTAAGAGCTGGACCAGGATTCAAGAGGAAGGAGCAGACAAAGGGAAAAAGGCATATCCCTCTCTTCTGCCTTAGGAAAAATTGGAGGGAGCTGTACTGCACACATCTCAACTGATTTTGTTTGGCTCATAATTGGTGGGCAATAGCTTTGTCTGACGGATAAGGCTGGGACCTCTACTGCATTTCTTGTTTAACAGTAGCTGCACAAGCACTTACCTACAGTGTCAGGCCATAGTGGGTGAATACTTGATAACAAAGAATTTGTTGGAGGAAAACAGAACATAAAAAGAAGGCAAATTTGCTGAGTAAATTGTTCATTGTGAATATTCACACAATTTTACTAACCGTCATCTGGAAAAAGTTAACAAATGAAGGAGAATGACTGCAGTGAGCAATAAAAATAAATCAATCCAAGAGACATGTAGGGTTACTTGCTGGTTGTGAAGGATGGGATTGATTGAGTGATGCAGAGCAAAAGGCTGAAAAGTAGAATAAGATAAACAAAGAGAAGGTGGCACGTTTGTCTATATGCCCTTTTCCTGTTCTAAAATAACTTACGGCTGCACTGGTGGCAGTTCTTTCAGTAAAGTTTTGCTGATTATTACTATTTCACACACACAGTGTGAAAATGAAAGAATGGCCTCCATTACTCTGCTTTTCCTTGAGATTGACTGCTCTAATTTAGAAGTCAATAAACACCATGCATGCTCACAGCATCCTAACCCAGAGCTATTGGAAATTGGCACACTTGAACTTCCTCCCACTGGGAAACTGAGGCTTGGCTTTCAAAATTCATATTTTTATGTCCTTGCTATTTCTGTTTTATTAAAACAAAATATGTGATTTTTCCTCCCAATTGGTCGCTGAAAGCTGCTTTTGTTGAGAGAAAGCTAATATTAAAAGAAAGGTTGATTCCATTATGAAGGCAAGTGCAGCTTTGTGATAGGAGATGAAAATGTGTTAATTAAAATGTTGCTTTTACTTTATCTTGAATGTCACATTAAGCTTATCTCTAGCTCATGCAGGCTCTAGATAGTTTCATTTGGGCATCTGGCCATCTTTTGTTTTTCATTTTACTATTTCCATTTAAATATTTACGGCTTGAACCTAAGCCCATGAAACTCCATGGTAACACTCCTGCGGAGTCTCGGAGACTTTCCAGCCTTGGAGCAGAGCCTCACTCTTAAAAAAAAAAAAAAAAAAGAGAAAAGACAAAAATGAGCTTGTGAGTTGGTACGATTGCTATCTTCCAGAGATCGACATGCAATGCTATAAATAGGAGTCTCTGAGCTGCCAGTTTGATAAATGCATGTCACCAAGGTTATGTGGCATTCTACCCCCTCGGTTGTCTTTAACAGCAATAAAGTGCCTGCAGGCCACAAAATGCCCTCTGACACCTGTGTAAGCTCTGGAGCCTAATGGACTGAAATCTAGTAAACAGTTCCTTCTAATTCTTTGCAAAAAAAAAAAATTGTAACCCATCTTATTCATTCTGCAGGGCTGAGAGGAATTGGGAGCCATAAGGACATCTTGGTTACTCTGGTCTGCAAGGACAATTCAAGAAGCATATAAGTGGGTAACTTTTGAGTTGTTTTCTCAATTCATTCACAACAGATTCAGTAGAATATTTTTTATAAGGAGGGTAGGTATCCAACTTATCTGTTAAGCTACAAAACATGAGTAATATTCTTGCCCTTTAAATGTAAGTAGGTTGGAAATATTTGCCAAAAACAAAAAGGAAGTCCTTGAATCATTCAACCTAACATTTATATTCTCATTAATTAACAGGTTGCTAACACTTTAAGCGTACAAATATGTTTTGTACTCAGAGGTGCATTTTATTCAATTAGTTTTACTTCTTGATTGTTGTGTGATGCTGCAACACATTATAGTGCTGATAAAAGTGTGAAATCTGTTTTCTCTCCTTCGTCAGAAATCTTGTCAAAAATGACAAAGTTAATTTTCCATTCAAAACATCCAACTCCATGCCTCACTTGTAAATCAAACAAGAAACCAATACTGTCATTAAATGCTCAGATGTGTTAAATTAACCACATCTGTGCTAACCTGTGCCCATCTCTGCTAGAAGAAGGAGGAGTTCATCAGTAAGCTCAGCAGCAAGATTTTTTTCATGGTCTTGCATCATCTTCACGTACCTCAAAATACTCGCAAAGATACAATGATAGATTGTAGGACATTTTTGGGAAACTTCAGGCCACCAAAGCTATGCTAGAGGTCACTTGCTGATCAATAGCAGGAGAAATATGGAAATATTTGTCCCTGTCCAATTTAAATCAGATACAATCTTTGGAGCAGAGACTATCTTTCTGTCTAGTATTTTACAACAAGTTCAGTTTTCTTGCAGTTACAGCTGGAGCTCTTTGATTAGTACCAGCATGCAAGTAATGAGTATAAAAATAATACAAATACTGGAAATACACTATGTAAGTGATGTTTAATCAGGTGTGATGACAGCAGATGGAAGGAATTTCCTACAGTTACTCAGTAGAGGCAAGCCTGCCCTCTGGTAAAAGAAATGTTTGATTGGGGGTAATTTTGCTTGAAAATCCCAAATGTAGATAATTAATTGACTAGCATTTCGCTGACTACTTTTAAGAAGAGCTGTGCTGGAGAAATATGAATGAACACAAGTAAAGACGGGAGAATTTGGGATAGTTCTGCTCAACCCATCCAACAAGAATAAAAGACAAGGAGGGATCAGAAGAATCAATAAATTACTTTTCTTCTTTTCTGTCTGACCCCCTCTGTTTGTGGCTGCTACCTCTCAGATACTCTCTGAATAACAGTAATTGGAGCCAGGGGATGTTTGGTTCAATGCTGAAAACAGGTTTTAGCAGCTATAAATATTGATTAGTAGCTGACCCGTTAAAAATCTAAGGGGCAAGTTAGATTCTTTTGGTTTTGTAAAAGAAATGTTTTCTTAAAAGAATCCTTTATGTCTATATGTTTATGTTGAGTTTTTCATACATTTGTCCATTTTGGTGAATGTAATTAATTTAAATGAATGAAGTGTTTCCAGCATAGCAAGCTAACTCATGAGACATTTGCCCCATTTGAGCCTGGAAACTACATTCATATTCCAAAAGAAACTTGCCATGAAAAAAATGGCTAAACTTACAGCACCAAGCGACAGACACTGCCTCCAAGGTGCACACAGCCCCTCTGGGGGAAGATGAAAAAAGAAATGACACCTAACCTAAGGGATATGAAGTCACGGTATTTAATGAGTATTGGAAGGCACTCAAAGACTACAGTAATTACCATGGTAGAAGGACCAATTCAATTAGTATGGGACAGCGTCAGAAACTACACTCTCAGCAGAGACGAGGGGTGCCACAGACATGAAGAAGACATTTGCGTTATTTTAGTTATGAAGGCAAGACTTGGCTCCATTGAAAAGGATTAAATAATAATAATAAAAAAAAACCAACCCAGTTTTAGAGGGTTCTCTAAACCAATGGCTAGGGATGAATAAACACGTCCTACTGCTGAAAGCCTGGGCAGGGTAATGTATTGGGATACACACAGGCTTCAGACAGCCGTCCCCAGGCAGCTGCGCTGTGATCACACGGACATGCTCTGTCTGCAAGCAGGCAGATGAAATCAGTGCCTCCAGTTGTTGCTCATGGTAGCTCAGCACATTCCCTGCTGACCTGGCTGAAAGACTGTTTTTATGAAACACAACTGATTAAAGAAACAAATGATGTAAAATGAAATGTCATCATGGATACAGGGTTTAGGGCTATATAAACAACTGTGGACTGAAATCATTAGACTCTGCTCTGGAATGGTTCAATATTTTTAGAGGATTAAAATGCCTTTTCTACCCTTTGGTCCTCTCTACTTATTTGTATGTCAACATAAGTATTTGTCAGTGTTTTTCATGTTTCCTAAGTCAGGAAATCTGTAAATTCATCATATAAAGGGGCTGAGTCTTAATTCCTGGGCCTGCTAGTTCTGGATCAAAGGTTTTGATATATTATTCCTAACTTCTTTTATTTGGAAAAATGTAGCCAATACTTCTAGCAGACAGCATGGACCTGATCCAGAATCCACTGAAGTTATTTAAAATACTCTGATCAAGTTCCATGAGTTTTGCTTCAGGTCCTGTGGCTCCAATCCAACACAGCACTTGAGATCATATGTAATTGCTCAGGAGCTTAACTTTACATCCAAGTATCAATGCTTTACCAGATTGACACATTCATATCAGTTGGTACAACTAGACTGGCTCTGCATAACTGCTCAGATGGCATTCACTGGATAATAAACTCATTCGCAAAGCCTGAAATGGGATTTTTTCATGTGATGGGTTAGTAAGTAACCCTCTACCTTATAAATCCTAGCAAGTCTTTCCTACAATAAGCCATGTGACTGTCACAGCAACACAAGGTATGCTTGTAAGAAATGCTTCCCTTTGAGGGCTGAAGCACAAGGAAAAGCCAGGAAAATAAACAGAAAATAATAGAGGAAGGCAAAAAAAGTGTTTGCAGTTAAGCTGTTAAAAAGTAATGAAACGTTAAGAAGTGTGAGCACAGTTTTTATGAACATCTTTGTGGACAGTGGCAAGATGATGTTTTGTCAATTAGCAACCTTGGCTGAGTTTCCTCCCTCTTGTTTTCCCCACTATATTTAGATCTTGGATGGGAATAAACTGTTAGGACAAAGAGCCTCTTTGGTACTTGCAATAAAAATGACAATAGTTGCCTCATTCACTGTAATGATCCACTGCTGTATTCTGTAGGGTGTAAGAAGAGGTGATTACAAACTTCTGTTGAACATAGCTGATTATCAAATAGTAATCAGAGGTAATTACAGTCTACTGGCTGAATGGTTCATAGTCACTACTAAACCTAGTACTTCATTATATTTTTCTGTAAGAGGTTGCAGTTGTACATACTTTTCAGGAAGTCCCTCTGCAGTGTAATGCCTGGATTGGGCCCTAGGGATGAACTCAAAACTGCAGGACTGTGATTCCTTAGCCACTGCAGGAGAGAATTTTCAAAACACAAATTACTGGGAAACATTAGACATCTGTTTCTCTTTAAATATACCTGAAGGTGTCATTTCTGTTCCCCTACCGGATAGGTTTGACACAGAGAGCCTGGTGAGGCTGCAGCCACAGTGGATGCTCTGCTGACGTGGGCAGGTGCTGATCTCCGGGACGCAGTTAACAGCTGTGGATCTTTGCACAGAGAGCTATCACTACCCTTTTGCTAGACGCTGTTAAACAGAACTCTTCTACACAGGATTGTAAAATATTTTGAGAATTTCAGATTGGGGTGTTCTAGAAATTCAAATCAATACCAACTGAAAGCAAACCACAGGAATTGCTATTCCTGTGGTTTTCCTAGTTCTCGGTGTAGTGGGGTAAGGGATCAATCTCAATCTTCAGTAAACTTCATTGGTTTTAACGAGGTTACTCAAGAGGTGCATTTGATCTTCTGCTGACAATTTTTAGTCTTGAGAAAATTATTTATGCTTTGAGACAGAAGGCTTAAAAAGTAATAGCAACATTTAATAGCATAATTACTTCACATTATTTTGCATTCTCTGACTTCGCTTAAATGAAACACATTGCATGGTGAAATAGTCTTGTAGAGAGGATTATTCAAACAAGATAAAGTCCCCACTGAATGTAATGTCAGTTCCTTTTATGCATGCTGAGTAACCTACTGTGCTTTGGCAGCTTTAAGACTGAGCCATATCGTGCTCATATTGAAGGCATGCAAATGTCTGAGCTAGCAGTTTGAAATGTGGCTGAGCAGTTATTACTTAAGGAATGTTAATTATTACTTTTATGTGGATGAACTCTCTGGAGCTGCATCCATTTAAAATTCAACCACAGACACTGTGCACAAGTTTGATTCAATCTCAGTGTTACAATTTTTCTCTGTTTATATATTGGTAATGGTACCATGCTGGTGTCAACAGACTGAGACCTTATGAAGTGAACGTAGAAATAAATATTATTGCTAAAGAAAAGATGAATCATCTGCACTCAAGCAAAACTGAAGGTTTGTCTAGCTGCAGAAAACCCCGACAGAAAATTCCAAGGTACTGGAGCACACAGAAATAGCATAAAAATGTTAACTAAACATGAATTAACATTAATGTAAGTGTGCAAGTACAATATTGTTAAAGAAAGGAAAGCCAACAGAGATCCAGAAGACAAAGTCTAACCTGCAAAAGAGCATGTGCCAATCCACCAGGTTTTCTTGACGAAGAGCTGGAGTTTCAGGTCCCTTGAGCTTTGTCTGGACAGGCGGTTAGCACTTGCAGCTTGTGAGGAGTCCCAGAGACTTCCATAACAGAAAGGACTAGGACTAATCAATTACTATGCCCCAAATTTTCAAATGTGTTTTATCTGGTTGCTTTAATTATTCAGGAGAGGCAAATGAAAAAAGAAGAGGTAATTTTTTAAAATTTGGATTAAAACCGGATGTCTTACTTTTCTACATTGTATACAGGGTCTGGATGTGCTTTCAGCATGAGATGTTACTGCTTGTAGTTTCACCAGCTCCGGAAAAGTTTAGGAAGGCGTTAGTGATGAACCTACTGTAAGTAAGCAAATTGTATAGAAAGGGAGAAAAAGAGAAAAGGGAGCAGAAGGAGAAAGGGGAAAGTCAGTTTGACACACGTTGCTGGTAGTCCATGGAAGAATTCCTTCAAATTATTTTGCAAGTTTTAGATTTCCATGCCAATCTCCAGGTCAACTGCATGTATATGCTCAACAGGAATTGCTTCTAACTTTGAACTGCCATTTAACTGGAAATAAACCCAGGACACAGAAGCACAGACCACTGCTAGTGCAGCTGCATTAGAAAGGACTGTTCTGAACTCGGACAAGCAGTTTGATTTCAGAAGGAGTTGAGAATGTCACACACCAAACATTTTTATGTCTATTTAAGTGGGGCCTGAACTAAAGGTGATAGCAATATTCAAAAATAATTGCCAATTAACTGATTAACCTCTAAAGCTTGAGGTAATCTATAACAGAAAGTCAAGGCCAACCTTTTTAACAGGCATTTCAACAGCAAACTCCTTTCATGAACAGGGAAGCTGTGGTGTCTGACACACTGAAAAACGCCTACGGTGAAATGATAATTCTTTGATGCTGTTTGAGGCACAAGATTCCTTGCAAGATGCAGTAACACTACACCCCTGCGACCAATTTCACTCCTAATTTAATTTGCACTTTCTGTACTAGACCCCAGTGAAGGGAAGCATCTCTTCTCAGGAAAGCCCTTATACATGTTTGAAGTTCTGTGAAAATTTAAAACACATGTCTTTGTTGTCCAGAATAGATCTGATTTAACAGCCTGAGCTCCGGCCTCTTTTTCCACATGGGCCGTGTTCAGAGCTCTTAAAGCAACTATGTTATATCTGTGAGTATTTTTACAAATGCTGATTGAGAGATCATGACCCTGTTGGAACACAGAAGAGAGAGAGCGCAGGTAGGTCATTAAAAATACTTGTAGAGTAAGACCTTACTTAATGTGGTACAATCAGGCCTTAAGCATGAATTTGTGATAGCCATGTACTGAAAAGGATAGTAGAGTTTGTATGTGTACATATATATGCATATATAGCTCTAAATGCATACTTAAATACATATATATGTATGTGATATATAATAATAAATTGACAATTTATTTATTTCAAAGAGATAAGCAAATATTGAGGCATTGTTACTTTTGTCGTAGAAATAAAGTAAAATAGTACCCTTTTAAGTTTTAACCTTAAAATATGAGCCAAGCCCTGGTGGTTTCTCTGAGCTCCTAATACTTTACTTTTTCTCAGAAATGCTGAAATATACTGCTAAATCCTTTGTGGCTTGGCTTGTCCTTGTTTGGACTTCAGTACTTTCCTAGGTTTCTTTATTATCCTCAGAATGTCAGATCCAATTTTGACTTATTAAATTAAGGATCCAGCATGAATCTTAAATTAGTTTCTCTTAAGAATGTCTGAGTCCCAGATTTTAACTGGATCCATACTCAAATGAAAATGGACCATCTAAGATGGCCCTTTGCTAATGTTATTGTCTCCTCTCTGCCAATACATTAAAGTTATGATAAACCCATGAATGAATTGTCACTGTGGTCTCTAGATATTTCTGCTTATTTGTATTAAATAGTCTTAGGCAAAAAGTAGCTCTATGAAGGAAATATATGGAACAGAATAAGAAAGGGAGGAGTTTTATACCCTCTGTTGTAGCAACCTGTTTTTATAGCAACCTGTTATAATTGTTTGCAAATGGGGTTTGCAAAGCAAGTATTTTGTTTGCCTTTTTGAATTATTATGATAAAATATGAATTCCAGAAGGAGAAGAGCGTTGTTTCAGCAGAGTTAAAAAGAGCAGTGGGGGATTCTCAGACAGGCATATGCACATTCTCAGGAATGCTCTTTCAGAGAGCAGCAAGCTGTGAATGTGCAGCTGCAGGCTTCAGCGTCCTGAATAATCTGCATTCAGAGACTGCAAAGTCATCAATATTTATGGACTGGTGGGATCATCCCTGGCATGCAGCTACATCTGCCAGCTCTCTGTTTGCTCCACATCCTTTCCTCTGCAAGTTTCAGGTTCTTATTTCCTGAGACTAGTGTGTTTGCCCTTTGAAGCAAAGCTCCTCCAGTGAAACAGAGAAGATGCTTCCTGAATCATACTGGGCAAGCATGTTAACTGTGCACGTCGAGAAACCCCCGCTGCAGCAGATGTCGTGTGAGAAACGGGAGCCGCTGCTGATTACAGTTTCCCAGACTCGGCTCTGCCTTGGTGAATGCAGCACTCGCGCTCTGACTTATTTGCTCCCAATGGCTTTAAAGCCAAAGGCTCCCATAGGTTTTTTCAGCAGGAGCTGCCATTTTGTCTTCAGGCGGAGCCTGCGAGGCAGAAATGTCCATACAGATGTATTTTCTCTCAAAGTTGAAGTCTGTACGCCAAGAGCAGGACTTGAATCACATCCACTGGGACAATACAGCCCACCTCACATTGAGCCACCCGAATAATTCTTAATTTTCCAAATAAAGAAAAATGAAAAAAAAATTTTTTAAATTGCAACATCAGCATGGTTTTAACAGAGCACAGTCATTCCTTGTCTATTCATCTCAGGATGTTTAGATAGCATTTAAAATTTTCTTGTAGTTTAAATAGCAATAAAATTTTCTTGTAGTTTTATTTTAAAATAAAGTTCTTCAAGAACAGCAATGCATTATTTATCTTTGCAAAATACAAACATATAACGCTTGTCTTCTTTCTTGCCCAAGTTTACATATCAACGCTGTATAAATATAATTTGAATCACAGGATTTCCAAAGAGCACTAAAACAGTAGCAGAAAGCTTGTGTTACACCAGTCATCTTAGATTCTGGACACATTTACTTCAACCAATTGCACTTTTCTCACACTGTCCCATGAATATTCAGGTGACAGAGTTCTATTAGTACATATCCCATGTATCAGGAGTCCTAATCTCACATAGTAATTGTTCACAGAAAGTGTATTTTCAGTTAATTTTATTAACATGCAATGTTGTTTCACCTAAGATTGCTGGATCAAAAGTCAAGATTGCACTATCTGTCCAAACAATTCCCTTGCTGCATATTCTGTGCTTCTGATTTTCTTTATATAATAAATGTCACTGTGTTTAATGCACGAAAAATAATTTCTTAAGCAGAAATTAGTCCACGCAAGTAATTCATGTGGCTTCTAAAAGTCATCAAAATTTAATTACTTGGGAACTATTAATGAAATTTCAGAACAATAAGCAGAAAAGAAATAATATCTCTACACTCCCACATATTCATGTGTTGGTTTTGATGTGGTGGGTTTGTTTTGGTTTTATTGTCTGCGTGGCACTATGGAGTAATTTAATTTATTGTTCAGAAGACAGAAAGTCTGGAGGAAAGGCAATTTCTTTTTCTACCCTGACAAATCTCTGAACTCGAGTTTATATGATCCAATGAAGGTACAGCATGGTACAACTTAAAAATCCTTCCCTTCAAGTATATGGTGCCACTTCACATTTGTTTAAGTCCTAAGTTCATGTGGTAGTCAGGAGACTTTGCCTATTACATCAAAAGGTCCAAATACTATTTAAAATAGTGGCACATTTTAATGCAGTGTGCAGGTGGCACATCAAATGAGCTCCACTTTTGATAGAGTAATACGTTTTATGTGAGTTGACGCTGTGGTCTGGGATGCAGAGGTGACCTGTCGTGCTTCAGAGCCCCTGCTGAGCGGCAGCTGATAGAAGGTGGCAGCTGCCCCTTCTCCTAAAGCCCACCAGGTATCTGAAGCATTACAGGAACAAGGGACCCATCTGGGTCACACCTGCAAATGTACCGATATATTCTGCTCCCACGGATATGGGGCTGGCAAGACTTTGAAGTCCCAAAAAGTATTTGACTAAAATTCTGGAATATTCTGGATCGTGAGTAATATATCTCATGTGTCGAAATTATTTGAATGATGTTAATCTCACAAACAGAAATTAATGACGTATTTTTCCTAAAGTCTCTATAAAATTGTTGTAAAAGGCGTTTGCCTGATGAAACTTTGTACCTGCACCCTTTTCAGGAAGGTATTTGCAATGTTCAGCTTTAGTGGCAGGCTGTTAATGTGCTATGTGTGTCAGGTAGGAGGAGGGTGGAGAAAATTAAATTCCCAGGAGGAAGGGACATTTCTGCTGTGAGCTGAGCAGTGGCACTTGGTGCAGTGTGCTGCCCTGGATTTGAGTAAATGCGCACTGCTGCTATTATTAGGATATTCCCAACAACCTAAGCTTTCTTTAGATTTTCTCCTGTTAAATAACTGTTTCTAGAACAACACCCCGTACTGGGAAGCAGATATAGAAGTTCGTGTGCTCAAATCTTCTCTTCCCCCCCACCGCTGGCTGAATATAAATTTGTAACCTCTGCTCTTTTTAGCCTTCTCCCAGGTTCGCCGTCGGACTCTCTGGAAATGCGGTGGGTGGGTGCATACTGCCCTGAGCAGCTTTCCCGTGAGACCAAAGGCAAGGGGGTGCTAGCACCCCAGCTTTTCTGTCTCCGCCCCAGCAGCAAATACCCGAGAGACAGAGCGTATCCATCAACACCTCGGCAGGTTTACCGTGCCTGCAGGAGGAAGGGGTTTGGGAGCACAGCCCAGCACGCAGGAGTGGGTGCCTTCAGGAAGCAGCGTGGTACCTAAGGCTCCTTCTGGTGAATCTGGATAACATGGGGTCAAATTCTTTTTGACAGAAAAGAGAATGGGATTTTCCACAGCCTGGGAACGTGCCCTTGCCTTATCTGAAACTTCAGTGAATCTGACTCCAGTTCCAGGCAAGCTTTGAATTTCTCAAAACTGCATTTAAAAAAAAAAAAAAGTATAACTAAACCACTGAGCACTATTTGTAAAACTGGAACAGGACTGAATGACTGTACAGGGGAGGAATTCTGGTTTTAACGGAATCATCCTTTATTAGCTGGATGTTTGTGATACAAACAGTGTGGTTTGATGTCAAACCAATTTTCCTCTTCTGCAGTCCTCTCAATACGCCAAGTTCTTGCAATTACTCTTTGAAATTTTCTTTCCCTCTCTTAAATCATGACTTAGAAGTGACATAAGCATTCAGACAGAAATCTGTTTAAACTTTATTGCAATATCCTCATGTCATTCATGTTCTCTGCTGTGCTGACTGACAGATGCCTACAAGGTAGAACAATGTACAGTTCTACAGCACCTGAACATGACAGAAGAATTCAAGGCAGCTGCAATATAAAAGTTTTTCTTGCCTTGTTTCTTGTTTTTGTGGTATTTTAAAGATCTTACTGTAATGCAGGATTCTGTGGTTAAAATTCACTTGCTTTTATACGGTAGCACTATGAAGCTCATTCACCCACACTTCACATGCTGGATGGGAGAGGGTAAGACAGTATTTTAGTGGCTTTTTAATGGCATAAGAATTGGGATTTCTGGGATCCCAATTCCATGTACTGACGTTGTGTGGTGAAATTTATAAGGAAAGAAATGTCTTTCTGCCAATATTGATTAGATTTATCATCAAAGTGCATGGGAATTCAATTGCATTTCCTACCTACATAGAGAAAGCTATGATAACACAAGATTTACTGGAAGGTAAGTTACAATATGAGAGTGTAACTTCTAATATTCCTTTCTGGAGTTGGTAATAACTTTTCAGCAAAAGAAACTGAAAATACATGTTTTGCGTATAACCCATTATAGCTGCTGGCTAATTTTACAGAATTTGTGGCCTGTCCAGCCATTTTCAGGGCACAAAATATAGCAAGAGTCACAACAATATGCTTTCAAATACACCCCGATCAATGGTGAAAATGTTTGTTTGTTGTCACCTCTCTGAGTACTTTTAGTATACCCAGAAGAGAAAACTTTTTTTCAGTATCTTTTCTCCTCATTCTGTCTTGTGATTTGATGTCGCAGTCAGTGGTTTCTCCACTAAATTTTAAATGCATTACAGAGTTTCTGGTTATGAAACCCAAGTCTGGAGTCATCAGCTTCTTATGCTTTCTTCATGAGCCTTCAGCCCTTGGCTTTCATCAGTTTTTCCTGCTTCTTTTCTATTTCATCCCCTTTCTACTGAAATCATGCAGCGCACACTTATTTTCATCAGTCTGCTCTGTACTTGAAGGCTTTTCAGCAGTTTTGCTTCTTGGGTTTGATCCAGTAACCTTGTCTCTTTGTTTTTGTGGTGTCAACTGTCATGCTTTGATCTGCAGCTTTTTTTCATAAGTGTGTGCTTTGGAAAGGTTATAACTAGAAGGGGAAAGATGCATGGAAAATCGTATATCATAAGTGCTCCTCAAGTATAATTTTGACACGTAAGAAAGAAAGGAGGAGGATTTTTTCCTGTCATTATAATTTTCTTTTTCAAGCTCATCTCATTCCAGATATGACATCAGAATTAGACTGCTTTTCCATGTATAAATACTTAACTGAGACACAAAAATTGACTGTAAGGCTTTAGATTTAAGCCAATTTACAGTCAAGGAGACAGAATCCTTATTTGTCCAAGGATTTTCTACTGCTTTTTGCTGTAGGATCTCCAGCCTAATTCTTGCCTTTTTTTGTATAGATTTTATACAACCTAGGAAACTGGTTAAATTATATTTATAACTATTGTATGGTAAAAAAAGCAAGCATGACTTATAACTTTTAGGAAAAGCATTAAGCAGTCAGTGGCAATGTTCCTCCAATAGCTGCAGAGAGCTAATTGGACAATTTCCAACAGAGTCCATGGAAAAATGCAGATCGTATCAAGCAAGCATCAGCTGTGAGAGTATCCAAGGTTAGAAGGAGACTCATGCTTCATTTATCAGCCAGGATTAAAGGCAGTGGAGAATGTTCATTGCAACTGTGCAAACATAAAACGTATTAAAGGGCCAAGACACAGAAAATGTCAACCACTGCTGTTCTGAGCCTATCCATCACAGTGAGCTGGGAGTCATCACTGTATCCCGCAGTGAGTCATGAGTGAAGCAAATGTTACATAAGCTTTTTTTACCCATGGGGATTTCAATTAACTTTCCAGATAGAAATGCATTGTGTTGAATGTCATGCTGATATTGAAGACCTCCACAGTGTTGTCATGCCTGTAGACATTTTCAGATTATTTAATCAGCCTTGTCTGGAAGTTGTAAGGCAATGGGACTCTCAGATTTAAGCAGTTTTGCCAAAGCTGTAGCTAGCAGCCCCCATATGATGGGCAACCCACCACGGTTAGCCTGATTGTCACTGGTCATAATCCAGTACCTCATGGTGTGGAGAATGAACTCACACAGCTTTGTGGTGGTGATAGCTTTATTCCCTTCTGCAATCAGTGGGTCTCAACCACAAGAATGGACCTTACTGGGGGTTTGCTTGTTTGGTAACTTGAAATCTCACTCTATCACATTCCCCAAAAGGCCATATCACTGCACACGGAGGGTTATGTGGGCTGGAATGTGTTACTCATTCCCCTGTTATGTTCCCCTAAGTTATCAGGTGGAATAACCTGAGAACTTAAGGACTCAAGAAAAAAGTTCTCAGCTGAAAATCACATAGTCGGCATAAGAGGCCTTATTGTGAACAAATACTGGATGCAGTTTTGAAGGACTTAACTGAAAGGGATGCTGTCCTATCCTCCTGTAGAGGAGAAGCTTAAACCTTGACAAGAGCATCACTTGACAGACAGGAGAAACTTCACCGACTGATGGACACACTACTTTTTCATATGAAGCAACAAAAGTGGGTTGCACATCCTGATGGGATAGGAAGTTCAAGTTCTGCTTTGCCAATTCCCTTACAGTTTTCAGGGTGGTGTTGCTTGTACTGCATCAAACCTTAAAGGAAGTTTCTTAAAGGCACTCTCAGACAAAATTAGCGATGTGGCAGTATGTTTCCTTCCTGGAGCTGAGTTTTTTCCCTTTGCTCTGCAAGTTCTAAATATGTGGTGAGACTGATCCCCTTTGCATACCAACTTGAAGGCACTGAAGCAAAGAAAAATAGAGGTAATTTTAACCATGTCAATCTCCGTATCAATCGGATAGGGATTCGCTGTCATTACTGATCCCTGAATTATGACCTTGTGCACCTCTCATGTGCTTCTTATCTTTTTTTATTCAGCTGTTGTCCTTCTCATTTGCTTGGTTTGTCCTTCAGTCAGCTATCTCCTTTCTCCTCCTTTTCTGCCAGAGTTTAGGGCACGCAGGTAATGGAGAGGCAAGGTTCTGGTGCCAGTGCCATAAGCTAACAGCTTTCTTGAACGTGATAGACATGTGCAGAGGTAGCATTAGAAAGTAACAAAGAAGAGAAGAAACGATGGTGATCTTTTAAACTAACAGCCAAAGAGAGTAAAAACTGGGTTTAAGGCAGTTATATTTGTGACTAGAAATCTGTGCAGTGCACAATCTGGTTAGCTGTAGAGTTATGTAAGGAAAGCTCCATGGGGTGCAAATACTAAATGAGAACTGCACAGTGACAAGTGAGTTGCAAAATATCTCTGCATTGTGAGCCACAAGATGTGGAGTTTTTTGGTGTTCTTGTTTGTTGGGGTTGTTTTATCCCAGACTTTCAAGTATTTACCCGTGGATTATCTTTAAGTGCAAGAGTGATTTCATTAATTTTTGACTTTGAAGATCAGGGCCTGATTTGCTCTGCTCACAATATTTCCTTACAAATTCCAGTTTTGAAAGAGTTTCTGTCTCTGAACTTTTAAGTTTAGTTTTTGACAGCTGATTGTGCAAACAAGTTTTCTTTGTTTGTCTGCTTCTCAAAAAATAGACAATTGAAATGTCACACAAAATGTTTTTCTGGGTAAACAGGTCATCTAGAATGTTCAGACGTACAGCAATCTGTCACTGAGCATTTTCTCTCTCCTCTTGTGCAAATTCCCCTGCCTTTTTGTGAGCATGAGGATAGACAGAAAACACATATCCCCTATTAGAAAATAAAAACATTGGGGGTTTATGTGTTCAACATTTTTTTATAATGAACAGAAGGTCGAAACTGAGACTGAGAGCAACAATGGCTAGCAAGCACATTCTAGCACTATGCTGCAATTGAGTGTGATTTGACAATGCCATTAAACAGCAAAAATGCTCCTTAGGATTTGCAAGGCAGTAGAAATAAATGTTGTAGGCTTTCTTATTGGTTGAGAAATAGTAGTGGACAAATTGCTGATGCTCTTTCTATTTTAGGATCTTCTGAATAACAATATCATAATACACTTGAGAGAGGGATTTTTTAAAGTTTTCCTCAGGTTTCTCCCCCTATTTTAATTCCAGTTGAATTTCATACATAGTTCAAAGTATTCTCTCCTCCAGTACAGCAAGGTATATAGGAAGACTTGTAGATTTGAATTCACTGCTCTAGCTCTCTGATGAAAATGCCTACTGCAGGGAGGGTGGAAAGAAAATAATCTTTGGCTTCCTGAGGAATGCATTAAATGGGAACTGCTGAAGTCTGTACAATTGCAACCAGGTCTGGTTTCAAGACTTTAAAATAGTACCTTCCATACTGATTGGAACTCCACAAAGCACTTACATGGAACAATATATCAGAGACCAAGTCAGCAAATCTAGGGAGGAAATCAGAGCTTCAAATTGTCCTTTCTGTACAGTGTTTCAGCATTTCCCCACCATTGCAACAGGGTAGGAGTGACCCCTAGAGATGTGGTCTCTCTGCACTGATGACCATGCAGATATCAACACATTTAAGACGTACAGCTGGCTACCCATCATAATTTTTTTCTTTATCCAGATTCTTCTGTTATGATGTCTCCCCCTACCTCACCAAAGGTTGCATGAGCCAGGTCAGAACTGTTTTTTTAACCTGGAAATCAGATTAAAATGTAAATGTACAATCTCTGGGGGATTGTATCCCTGGAGAAGGTGCAAAGTGCTTAGTGTGCCCAACATAAAAGGTCTAAAGGATGATGTTTTAAAATGTGATTACACTGTGCTGTGACAGCAGTCAGCAGTTCTGGGGATAAGAGTCAGTGTGGTTGCCCCAGGGGTCATCCAGCTGACCTGTCCTCCCACGGCCCCGAGGCATTGCCCCGAGTGCCGTTCAATGGGATGAATGCCATATGGATGTCAGTTTATGCCAGACTCTGCACGAATACTGCAGGGAAAGGAAGGAGAATCAGCGGATTATTCTTATCAGTACAAAGAGAGACAACATGCCTCAGAAAGCTAAAGAGATAAATGCACAAGCTGGAAGAGAAGCAGGGTAAAGCAGAACTGCCCTGTCGACAGTCCACTTTAAAAGCAGATATAAGGAACCCCCTTATTTTCTCTTTTAAATAAAGTAAAAGCATATAGAAAATTTGGCACAGGTACATTACTGATTTTATCTTCTGTCTTTGGGAAAATTCTGTTCTTCAACTCAGAGCGACATCAGATAAATCTGCCTGTTTACTATGATTTCTAATCAGTATATGAGAAAAGACCTACTAGAAGAAACAGTTTTGAGTGGATTAGAAAGAAAAAAACCACAAAAAGTCTTTCATCATCTACCCTCATGGTGTTAACTATGATTTTTCTCAGCAATTTGAAATATTAGACTGTAGATACTTTGCAAGTCACCTATATGTTCAACTAAAATTCAGATGGGTAATTAAAATAAAACAACAGTTATTGACTCTCAAAATCAAATTTGTATTGGTGTATTTGGGTTACTCTATTTTTGCCTTATTTTCTAGTCTTTCAGTGTTTTAGTCTTTTAGTCTTTTATTTTACTTATATAACAAATATAACACACATCAATGCGCATAACCTTGCATCACTCCTATGAGAAGAAAACTAACACCAAACTGATGGGAATAGACACGGGGACCAAAAAACCAGGAGGAATTTAGCCAACATACTGCAGATGTGACCCACGAGTTAGAGTCCCTGCTCTGCACGACCTGCAGCAAACACAAGCACAGTGAGTCCCAAAGTCCCTGCAGCAGGAACACAGAACCCTCTGTGTCAGCCCACGAGACACCGAATGCCTGAGTGCTCCTCACTCCTTTAACACAAGATCTTGCCTGATCAGTAATTGACTGAAACAGAGCACAGAGACATGTAACCCTGATGCACTGTTTGCAGTCGAGGTGGTTTTGTGTGTGTGTTTCAACACTTCAAACAGCTGCAGTTTTTAATATATTTCTTCTCAAAAAATATTTCCTTTCAAGGACCAAACAAGCTGATCTCTGCTGCGATGATCCCCAGATACCTGTATGTGCAACCCATCTGATTCTGTAAGTGGACTGAAAGGGTGGCATTCTTTTCAGGTCGTTGAGATGCTACTTTTTAATTTCAATTCAAATTTAAAGAAATTATTCTAGTGATCAATGATTATGGTCGAGAGGACTATGACTCATTTCTGAGAGTGAAGTAAAGACTCAGGATTCTCCTGAGCTCTCCTCCTGTTGAGCAGGTCTGTTTTAGAAAATACTTTTCATCTGCAAGCTCCATAACAGTAGCAGAAAATAAGATCATTAGGTGAGAAACAAAGCCCCTTGGGGGGAATATTCACAATACAACTTCATCCAGTCTCATTTGTCTTTGTGCTACTTTTGTTTATTTCTGTTGTAACCACAGCTGCCAGTGGTTAGACTAATAGAAAATTGACTTTTTCAGTATGAAAAAGGGAGGGACTGATTATCCCCAAGGGCAAGGAAATTATACCACATACTTTATTTTGAAGATAGAACAGGGAGTTGGGCCCTGTATTTGAGAGTATCTGCAGTGTAGAACCACAATGTTTATATGATTCCTGCTATAGCAGCTACCTACACTTGCTAGCTGTATAATCAAGAACAAATGACAAAATCAGCCAAGGATGTGAAAATTAGAGCTATTGCAATATAGACATTTTGGGTTGCTCAACTCATCCTTGTATGAGATGTGACAGTCAGACACAGCCAGGAGACTTGTGTGTGCCTCCCACTGTGATGGGCAGAACTCTGTTTTACAGGAGAAAAAGATGTCATTCCTTTTGAGAATATTTTATGGAAGTGTCAGTGTCACTTTAAAGGATTAGGTCGGACTGCTTAAAGAAAACAAAATAGAAAAACCTCCTAAATAATTATATTTTCCCAAACAAAATGGGGTTGCTTGAGAGTTCTGATTCTCAAGACCCTTGTTTAGTGTTGTAAGAAAAGTCTGTGGGCAAAGACTCAGAAAAAAAGTACTGTATATCCAATGTCTGGTCTGTCAAGTTTTCCACTGCACACTCAGCTTCATATTATCTCAGCACTTGCATGATATTAAAAAAAAAGTGAAAAACCACCAGCTTTTTCTTTGCTTGTACAATCCTGAGACATTTTCATACAGAAATCAGTTAGAAATGCTTTCTTATTTTGTTTTTATTTGTTTCAAATGTTCTAAAGAAGAAAGATTTTTCTCCTGCAGTTGAAGAGAAGCCTGCACAAAGCATGGCCTGTTCGGGATAGAAAGAGCCAAAATTCAACTCAGGTGAACTCCTCCCATGTGCACACTGGGTGACTTGTTTTGCTCTGCAATAGAGGAAAGCTATCATGTAGGGCAGAGAGAACTGCCTGGCTTCTTGTCTTTAAAGCCAGCTGTGAGGTCAGTCTGTTGCCCTTCTTGTACTGCTGTAACAGAGCTGTTTTTAACACATAGGAAATGTTAAATATTAAATGTACTTGTCCTCCATGAGTAGAGGTAACAAAACCTGCAGACACAGAAGCTTTCCTGCAGTTCTTCCTCGCAAGGGTGGCCCAAGTGGGGCTCAGGGAAATCTGGCTGTGGAAGAGGCATCAGGGACTGTTTCAGCAGGGGGTGCTTTGGCAGGGATGCCATGGCCTGACTCCCCAGTGGGGGCAGAGAGCAGGAAACTGTGCTTTTTAGTAGCTACTGCTAAGTCTGCTTCTGAGAACTGTATAGGTGTACCTAGAGAGCCCTTCAACAAAAGCAAATACCCCCACCCCAAAAAAACTCCACAGTAAAACTTTTTAATATCTGTCTTTGTCACGACAGGAACTCTTTGTGGTTGGTTTGAGTACCTGAAATGGCAGGATCCACAGCCCTAGCCTAGGCAGAAGGCTACATTGTCCTGTATATCTTGCATGTTTACCATACCAAGCCTTGAAAGGCTTGGAAAGCTTGAAGCAGAAAAAAGCTTGAAAACTTGCAGGTCTTTCCTTTGGAAGGTTTTGACTAATGGTTTACAAAGAGCAGACAGCCTACTACACTCAAAGAACTGTTTCTTTTATCAATAGGAACAAAGCATTTGCAGGGGAAAAAAAAGAATTTTAGGTGTGTAGACTCTGTAAAGTTGCATTATCTTTTGTCAAAGATTTGTGCAGCCTGAGTTCTCTTGACACCCCCAAGAGGCCTCTCTTGAGCTATTCTTTTTGCCCTGTAGATCCAATAGCCAAAGCAATACATTTAGACAGTAAACATCCCAATTACAACATTAGCAAATACTACTAAGAAATTATTACAGAGCACTTCTCTTTTCATTACACGTGTTATAACAATAAAGTCTGACATTCTGCAGCTTTGAAGATCTTTATGTTGGGTGCCCAGCAAAACATATAAAACTCAAATCTAACCATGGAAAAGTCTGTAGTAGCTGATGTTTAAGTCTGACCTTTTTATATACATTAAAATCTGGTTTAGATCATTGTTAGAAGTTTTTATGCTTTCTTTTGACCTCATATAGTTAGATTCAAGGTATTTAGAGTTTTACAGAGAGAAACATAAACAAATAAAATTGAATCTCCCTTCCTCCTTTTCTTAAAATACTTCCAAGTGATTTTCCCACTGCTTAAGAGAAAGATACTGAGTATGTGTCTCTGTGTTGTAAAGAAGATGCATGACTTGTTTGGAAGGGCCACCATCTCATTTTTTTCTCATTCAAACACTGTCTAATTTTACTCTAGGTTTTCATTTAAGTGTCAGACTCATTTATCCCATCACAGCACTATAAAATTCTCCTAAGTCTGCACGTTCTATGTATATGCAAGTACACACACACACACATATATGTTGATAGATGTGTGTATGCCTTTGTTTGTATGCATTTGGACAGATGCATGTAAAAGCTCTGCAGAGTACCAAGATGATCATCTTGTTCAACTTCAGCTGGTCAAACAAAATTTATAGGGCTTGCGGGAAAAAGGCACTCAAATGTAGTGCTGCAAAATCTCCTTTCTGATTTCTTTCCTCTGGCTCCCAAACTTCCTTTGTCGTCATGTTCAAGCTTTGTGCCAGTTCTGTAGCCTATGGCAGAGTGTGAGATGGGTGAGAAGTCAAGAGACTGGAGGACTTAGCAGAGTGCAGCAAACTGAAGTGCCAAAGATGTGTACCACAGAGCCTGGGACAAAAGCAAAATTAAACCCTCAGGTGGACAGTAGGTTTCACACACATCCACAGTAAAGGCCTAAGCACATGAACCCCCAGAATGTCACCACTGATGTCCTCATTTGCTCTCCAAAACCCAAATGCACCAATAAACATAGCATGGTATAAATCATGGCAGGGTCTGAAGGATTATCCTTGTTGATATTGCGTCACTTTGGGTTAGAAATTAGCCTTGGTGAGACAGAAATTCTTTGTCAAGAGAGAACACACGACTGCTATGGCACATAATATGCCATAAGACCCACTTTGCAGGGAGGCACACAAACAGTTCCTGGTGGCAGCTGGCCAAAATAAGGATGTGCACTTATCACGAGCAGCTCCCACCCAGGGACATCTGACCGTGCCAGGGGCAGGGAGAGCGGCCGAGCTGGCTGCAGAGGGCTGTCCCAGCAGCACCCAGCCCTGCCAAGCCAGCCACACTGCAGGATTGCATCACTGTCCTGACATGAAACTATGAGCATTTACTACCCATAATGTAAAGGCAGAAAATCGCACAAACTAAAGGATGTTGGGATTATGCAAAATGCATTGGGATTATGAAAGATATGTGAAATCTAAACCCACAAATTACGGCAACTCACGCCGATGGTTTTACTCCATTGCTGCACGGAGGGTTTTAGCCCTCATTGTTTGGAAAGTTTGCTAATTAAAAATTGTTTGGAAGGACGATGAGTAAAGGTGGTGAATGATGGCAGCAGAGTGCATGTAGTGCACTGGCTGATAACTGGGGCCAGCAAGAAAGCTTTTATTTGTCAAAGAGCTTATTCAGCACAGTTAAGCAATGGGTAAACACTACACCTACTGTATTTGTGAAGAGCATGTTTCAATGGGACCCCCAGTGTGTCAGCAGGCTTATTCACAGAACTTAATGAGTGTAAATTGGTATTTGCTAGTGTAAAAATACTTTCCCATATGCAGAGAAAAAGAACTGATCTTTTAATTGATCTTTGAACTGCGTTACAATTGACAGTCCTGAGATGCCAGCGTGCAAAGTTAATTAAGTTGCCAAAGATATTTTAAGAAGCTGTGCTGAGGGTTTTGTTTGAAGATCTTTGTCATCTACGAATTTGAGAGAGGCACTGCAAAGCCATGGGTGATGCTGGTGTAACCAGAGAATGAAAGAGAAGTAGTGTTATCTCTGTCTTTGTTGTGGGTGAGGATCATCTTATTCTGGCTCTCAGAGGATTTCTACATGATGCCAGGACTAAGAGCACGCTTGAAGTCTATGAACAAGTACGAAATTGCTGGGCAATTCATTGGTAATGGAGGTAGGCGAAGAAAGTGGGCAGAGCAATTTTGTGCCACGTTCTAAATTTGACGTGTTTAGCAGGGGAAAGGAGAAAGGGAATGAATGGAATTAAAACAAAATAAAACAAAAATATTAAAATTGTACTTATACTGATACCTACCTTATTGGAACTAAGGCCCTAAACGTGCATTCCTTGAACATATCCAGCCTTTGCTTCCCTCTTCTGTGCTTATGTGTTTAAAAAGAATTAAATTTGATTGACTTTATTAAACTGCTAAAAATATTTGCAGAATGCCTTCCAAAGCATCCCTAATACTTCAAGACTGTATCATTTTATTTCTAAGTGTGTGTGTGAGTGAGTGTGACTGCAGGGATGTGCCCCATGAGGACAACATCTTTCTTGAGTAAGAACAGTTGTCAGTTTGTGGTTGGATACAGTTATCTTCGAGGGAGAGACTCCTCTCTGACGGGAACAGTGAATGCTCTCTTTAGTTTTATTGTCCTGTCTATAAAAATATAATTTTGGCTGAATCATTGCGAAAAATATTTTTCCTTGGAAAAACAGAATAGCAACAATGTGTCTTCGTGTGCAGAACTCCTTCCAGCTCATAGGAACTCAGTGAAGACTTGGTTTACAAGGTTTCTGCTGAGATAGAACTGGTAAATCAATAAGAATGGAAGAAATGAACTTTCTTTAGAGATGTTTTTGCAGAAAATGTAAAATGCCAGAAAAATGTTAGGACTATTGCAGAAATCATGGTTTTGCAAGTCAGAGGCACAAATGCAGTAAAATGACAGGGTTGAAATGAAAAATGAATGTTCTCATTAATTGTTTTTCAGGAGTGTCAATAATGAATGACTTAATTTCCCAGATTTCTCATCAAATGACCCACCTTTAGAATGGAAGTATTTCTGGGAGCGGGCTGATAGTTTCAATGACAATATAGTGCTGTAAAGATGTTAATTTTGTGAATGCTTGCTTGTAAAGAGGGGCTAAGGTAACTTCTGCAGGAAAAGGCAAAAAATTACAGGGAATTTGTTTTGTTTTCCTAGTTAAGGAAGAGCCACTTCACTGCAATAATGTGAGAGAGGAGCTTGTGGCATTCTTTTCCACATACATTAACAGACCAATGCTATCACATGTCTCAGTGAATCCAACTTATGAAGGATGTTTGAAACACAATCTTTGGACAGCTTCACTTAGAAATGAATTTAACACCTTCAGATAATACAAGTCCCTTGAGCTCCGGGGGATCAATAAATTTGTGTAGGTGGAGGCTGCTGGTGATGCACAGCAGGAGCTGTTTCCCAGCTGTATCACTGATTAGCAGGAATCTCACCTTGCCAAGCCTTTAAAGCCTTGCAGAAAATGCACCAATTAAGTGTTCAAATCCTTCAGCCTTAAGCCATATGTCAAGGGAAAATAATTCACTGGCACGGGGCTTTGGGTCAAGCTTCTTAGCCCAGCAGTTGATGTGATAATGCTTTAGTATTGTGCTGCCTGCCCACCCAGGAGGAAGGAGAGGGAGACCTGGCTATTGTTTCTCTCTAAAGCAGTGCTCTGAAGAATATGAATGTAAGTGTGACTCATTAATAATCCCAATTTTAAGGAAAGGTGATGGAGAAGGAGTGTTTAAAGTATTCTTGGCTCAGCGAGTATTCATTGAAAAAGCATTGCTTTGCTCTGCCTCACAGCTCTGCCTGCAGCTCAGGGCTCTTGCTGCCTCTACTCTCTACTTGCACCAAGTAAGCAGTCAGTTTGGTGGGTAGAATTTGGGAAATGGAAAGGAATGGTTGATTTTTTTAAGGGTTAGGAGAGAGTATATGGGTGTTCACTGAGGATAGGTGCATGTTTAGCTGAGGACTACATTCAGTCGCTAAAAGTCCATGAAAACTCCTCACATGCAGGAATTACAGGGCAATATTGACCACATCTGCCCCAAGGGCAGTGTCTGTACAATGAGGTCGCTAACCTTTGAGGAGGCAAAGAAAAGCCGGGAAAATGTGGCTGAAAATTCCTGCTCCGAGGTGCAAGAAAGGGCCCCACTCTTCTGAACTGTAAAATTTGTTGCTTTTTGCAGTGCAGAAAGGGCAAGCACCTGTCCACACAGCCACTGCAGTGTTGCCATCCAAAGCCCTTCCTGCATGTCTCAGCATCCAGACGGCCTCAGACCTGCCCTGCAGTGACATGCCACGGCCTCAGCTCTCAGGAGCAAGAGGAAACCCAAAGGCTTCATTAAAAAGAGAAAGCTAAAAATATTTCAGGTATCCTCCAAGAGGAAGAAAGTTGCTTCTGCACTGAGGCAAATACTGGATGTTCAAATATCACGAGGCACCTCTTCCCCATACACCCACTCAGCTCTGGCAGCTCACATCCCCGAGGTGACGTGGGTCAGGGTAGGAAAGAGCACAGGGAGCTGAAGGTGAGAGATCCCAAATTTTAGGCCTGTAACCTGGTTGGTAAAGCAACCTCTCCCAGAGCTCATTTTTGTCCCAGGAACAAATTTCCTCTGAAGTACATAGCAGCTCTAGCCCTAAGCAGTTCCAAGTGTGAAATATATGTGTGTGAAAGGGAAAGAAGAAAGGAGAGTAATGTAAATTTTGTACAGACACAGAATACAGAGGTTAGATATTGTGAACAAACAACGGATATGAGTTTGTTTTAAACTGAGTTTCTCCACCTGCCTGTAGTTTTCTCATATATATATGACCAAAATACTGGGCATGGTTTTGCTTTTACAAGGTTTCTGCATAAATGTTTATGTGCTGTGAATTAAATCATGCACTTAAAGAGGGAAGAGGATGAAATGGAAAACTTGCTAACCCTAATGATGGATGGATTGCTCATTACTCATACTAACGAACAGCCAATCCAGGCAGGAAGTTTCCATCCAGTATATGTATCTGTCTGAAAATTTGCCAGGTAAAGAAAAATGTTACTTTTGCCATTTTGAATTACTTCTTGAAGGGTTCTGGACTCTAGCTGCAGAAGGAATAAAGAAGAACCTACAATACCAGGAAATATTGAACAACTGGCATAATCTGAGCTCAATAAACTAAGATTTTCTGGTTTTCTTTCTCTATAACCTGTTCTGCCTCCTGCTCTGTCTGCCAGAAGTCTTTTATAATGTGTGTGTCTATCCTACTTCGTTAAAACTGACATTATCAATTAGCCAGTAAGGTAATGGCTTTGTCAACCTTTCCCCTGAAAATATGAATAGTGTAAAATAGTCAGCTTTGCAGTCCTCTCTGTTAAGTATTTTATTTATTTCAGTACTTTGGAAGATGAGCAAGAGCTGTATCTTCAGTCAGCCCCTTTGTTAAGCTAACCTCTGCTCTGCTATACAGCTGCTTTAAAATAATAATTGAGATCTTGGAAGTTAAAACAGTACTTTTTCTGTTGCAGTGAATCTTTTCAAACATATCATTTATATTATTTTTTTTACAAAGCCATGGGCTATATTTTTTTTAAGAAACCCATAACCTATAGTAATTTTCACCTCCATATTCATGTATATTTCTATGGTATCTTGACATCAAGAATTCACAGGTATAAATAAATACTCTCTGCTCATTCTTCGATGAGCCATCTTTTTGTTATACACATACAAGGGAAGCCTGTTCTGTGAGTAGCTGTTAGGTGAGAAGGACTAGGTGGGACCAGGCCAGGTTTCACACATCATTAAACTCTTTTAATAAATTGATAAAACTCCACCCTACAAGAAGTTGAATTCTTTGCCCAGACCTCATCTACTGGAAGATTATGGAAGAACTAGAGCTCCCATATGTCTGTTTTTCCACAGACATTTCCTGTTTTTCTACCTGGACTTTTTTCTGGGACAAATTTGCAGATTCCTTTTGATGTTTTTTCAGGATTTCTGGCTGTCTGGCAGTCTGAACAGAGTACTGCTCACTTCTACCCATTTTCAGGCATCACTGCAAAGCCTGAACTAGTAAGCTACACAGAACTGGTGCCATAAGTAGTTTAACAATGATAAAAATAACTGTCATCCTGAAACTCCATTCATCTGAAGGCCTCAAGTACTCAGCTAATACAGGACCTTGAACCACAGTGCTTCAGCAGGGTTATGAAGGAGGGGACATATGGCAGTCACATCAGTGACTGAATGATAGATACTCAGGAGATGCTCTGTACTGCTACAAAGTTTGCATTGAGAGAGATGTATGAGTCATTCCTCTCTTGTACTCCTTCCTTCAAGACTCGATTTTAAAGGATCTGTTGTTTAAATCCCTGCAAATATCTTTGGGTATAGACCATTGCCCGAAGCTCTTGCACCTCTTTCTCAGGCAGTTTTCCAAAGCTGTCCGGTGCAGTGTGCCTGTGCTGCTCAGCTCCTGGGCTGGGGGCTGGGCTGCCCCACCCACTGAGCTGGGAGAGTGAGTAGGGGTCCCCCTACAGCACATGGGGATCCACTGTCCATGACTCTCGGGAGGGGGACCTTGCCCCAGATTGCTCTTGCTACAGGGAGAGGCCACCATCTGTCCCCAGGCCGTGGGGTTACAGGAGAAGAATACCAACAGCTGGACTGAACAGTACGTAGGGACAGGAACAGCACTACAGGAAAACTTTGGTAAAAATAAAGGAGTCAGCTTGAAAAGAAGACTTAAAGAAGCATGAATGTTTGCAGGAGAGACCTTGGGGAAATGGGAGCAGCCTCTAAATTATGTCTGATGAGCCATCTTATCAACGAGATGCTATGTTTGGTTTTTTCTGTGACTCCATAGCAAAATTTTAAAACAGATACAAAGTATCTGTGAAAGCCTCTTTCGTTGATCACATATGACCTTTGTTCCCCAGTTGATAGGGCACAACATATGCAGGCATATATATGTATGTTTGTGTGCATAAATCCACACAAGGTTGGGGAAGGCTCTGTTACTGGTGTGTACAGAACAAAACAGTTAGGCATTAGCAACAGCAAGATCAGAGGTAAGCAGAAGTTAAAATATGATGAAAAAATAAACTATTGCAAAGTAAACGTCAGTTCCACAAGCTGTTGAAACTGTACACACTGCTGTTATCTAGCAGCAAAATTTGGACTTAAATTGGGTCACAGGATCACTTTTCTGTCAAATTTGGCAGAGCACATGATACAGAGTTTACATTGGCTGTATGCTTTCCTGATAGTTTTATGCCAGCGGTGTGGTGAAAGTTGGTACCTGATTCAGCTTGAAGCTTGTTGCTGCAAAGATAATTCATCAGAAGTTGCACTGGTCAGTGAGTTTACACCAGACCAGTGATTTTTGTCATCTCTCTTTGGTGTTAGAAGTTAGAAACGAAAAGCTGAACTTGTACCATTGAACCTGGCCTGAAGCTGACTACTTCTGGCCTTCACCATCTACCCTGAATGTGGATCTCCAGTTCCAGTGAAAGAACTACTGAATCTCTGCACTATCTAGCATTTCTGCCTTTTTTGGAGGGTCAAAACTTCGTCTGAGCAGCTTTCTGAAAAGGTGAATGAAAGAGTTTGACACTTGAAGCAAACAGTGCTTCTGATGGAAAGCATTCACCAGGAGGAAGATTTCCTTTGTTTTCTAAAGATGGTCAGATGCTGTATTCAGCTGATGTTCACAGAAAGATTTTTACAATGCTGGATTGCCTTCAAACAAATATTTTGAACCTAGGTCCCAAAGGCTTTGTTGTGAGCCTCAGGGGTTTGCAACTGCAGCAGGGCTTCATTCACCAAAGGCTGTAAACTGGCATCAGGAATTACCTGGAGCTGAAAAAGGGACCTGATCACTGGCCTGAAGTGATTACAGTGATCTAAGACAGGTACAAGGCAGGCGGCCTCCTTCTGCCACATCTGGAGCCAGCACACTGTCTTACATTTGGCTTGGGAAGCAGGAGGCTGTTAATAACACAGCCATCAGGTAACAAATGCAGAGGATATTGTGGCCTCAGCAGGAGGAAGGGATGAAACTCCCCATAAAGCTAAAGATGTGAGAAGGTATTTTTGGGAAGATGCCCAGTCATCCAGACTCAGTAAGGAGTCAGATAAGACTCCAAGGCTTCATACAACCTTAAAAAAAAAAAGCTTGCAGGCCTTTAATGGGAGACAGCCAGCTTCACTTCCATCAGCATCATTTCAGCCTTGCATAGGTTCAGGCTGAGCTCTATATTTGATTAAAACTGGCTGGCAGGAGGAGTCTCATGTTTCATTTTTGTAGCCAAAATTTCTGCTGTACTCGTAGAAAATCATGCGTAGTGCTAATAGAAACAGTTTAGGGATATTTTAATAAGCAATCATTTTCATACTAAGACATTCATTGCCTGAGGCTTCCTGTGCCGTTGAACTCCACTTTGTTATGTGGAGCTTCAGTCTAATTCTCCTCCTCAAAAATTCTTGTGCAGTCATTATGACTGTGTAGCCCAGTTGCAAAGGAGGTAGTCAGGGTTGTACTTAATTCATTTAATTTCTGTATGAAAGAGTTCTGGTCCACCCTGATGACTACCTCATTTTTCTCGCGTTCTTGAAGAAAGTCTCATCCCATAAAAACGTGCTGCTTGTGAGTTATGTATACTGACCTGAGTGCATCAATCAGGTCTGGTTTAGAGGGTATTATATATATATACCGGAGTACACGTTCAGAACTTCATTCCTGCTTTCTCTCTGCTGCTAACTCCTGGCACTTCTAAGTGAAGTGTTTATAATCCTAACTGCAAAAAGCAGTCTCTGTATTAAATATGTATTAGGGTATATAAATTGTACATATGTGCCTACAGAGGTACAGACATTTGTTTTAAATGCAATTTTGTGCTTTCTAACAAATTCCAGTTGTGATGTTAATTTCAGTTGCTGAGGTAGAGGATTTAATACACTCTGTATCATAAAATTTAAGTTCGTGTATCCTTTTGGGGTAACAAAACCTGGACTAGTCTATTACCATATCTGCTGTATTTCTCATGTCCCTCAGCTCAGGTTGCCTGCAAATCCCTCCTGTTCCAGTTTTTCCCCTCTCTTCTTTCTTACTCAAAGGAAAACAAACGCACTGCACTTGATCAATCAAAAGCCATTTTAAGGTGTCAGAATATAAAACATTAAAGAATTTGAGGATGGAGCTGATCTGACTAACTGCTGCAAGAGTTGCACTGTGCAGGAAAACATCTGCAGTCCAGTCTTTGGGGACCTTCTGCTGCCATTCAGGAAGGAGGTGATCTGCCTCTGAGCCTGGGATCACAATCCCTCTGAGTGAAGAGAGGTCTGAAGCAAAAGTCCAGGGACATGTTCAGTTCTGAGAAGTAAATTGGATCTTTAGATGGTGTAGTCTAAAAACAAAATGAGATTTCTGAAGTGGTTCATATTTTAGCTCCACTCTTCACAGTTACTCAAAGTAATTACAAAGATTTATCAGAATGACTTCTGTGTAAGTATACTTCAAAATAATGGCTTCAAAACAAAAGATGGAAATTCTGAGTAGCTCCTTGTTATAAAATGAATAAAAGAGGACTGAACTAGAAGAATACACTGTTTAAAAAGTATAATTTTTTGAGCAAGTGTATTTCTATTTAGAATTCAGAATTTCTACATGTGAACGGAAAAAGTAGCTTTTTGTATTCTCTTTCACTGCAGAGTATTATAAATGTTTCTGGTTTTTTTTGTATCTATGTCTTACTGAAGAGGTAGTTGTTCTGATAGATAATGAGACTATATTCTGGTGACATCAGCAGATTTTTGTGAAGTCTAAAATCCTGTTAATCAGCACAGCAATCTTATATTGCATGTATTTTCCAAGTATGGAAAGTTTTCCTCACATACTGGGTGGCTTGTGGCTTTGAATCCATAAATGAAGCTGTTTATGTAGACCTAGGAGTAGCTTTTGGTAGCTGTAGATGACACTGCATGAAGGGAGAGTTCTGTCCTTAAAAATTGACTCTAATAATCACTTTATCATAGTATATTTACTGTTTCCCACTGAATACTTGCTGCATTTACCCACTTTTCAGCTGAAAACTTTCAGTTTTCCAAGCTAAAATCTCCCCAAGTCCTCCATGAGCTCTTTTTATTTCATGCATCATCACTGACAATAAAAATAACATGAGCCAAATTATTATACTGCTAGCTCTATCTCTGTTACATCAACTGTGGTTAGAATATGCCTTCAGCAACATCTGAAAAACCACATTGGTTTGCAGTGTGCTTGTTGGGCACATGAGACAGTAAGGCTTGACTTGACTGCCAGATCTTTGTGGATTTGAAACTGAAAAACACCTCCATTTGCCAACTGGGCGAATTACATGGATGAGACTTAATGAACCTGCATTTGTGAATTCTGTAGCCACTCAGGATATTTTGGCAGTTAAACCGCACTTCAAGTTTGCTTTCATAGCAGATGATACTCAAAGCGTGACATGTATTTTGGTCAGGACTTTTTTTAGTGTTGAAAGCAAATAGCTTGGAGATCTTTTGTAATGTTTTAATACAGGAATAAAACAAAATCTCCCTAGAGAATATTTATTTATTCTCTATATTTATTCTCATGTCTCTCTCTTATTCGTCTTATAAGTTTTCTTTAAATGTCTTTGCATGTTGCTTTTTGGATTCATTTTATATGCCAGCCAATCAAGCAATAGTTCATTGAATTAATGATAATTAACTCGAATTTCAGGTCAGGTAATATCAGTTCAGTCAGCCAGAGCTGCACGTTCTGATCTCAGGGGAACCGAGGGCTTTTCTTTTTTGTGAGTTTCTGCTTCTTTAAAAGGTTTGGCAGCATGCTAAACCAAAGGTTTTCACTTTCAGTCTTTGGATGTTGTTCCAGGATTTCCTGTGTGTGCTACATGGCAAGAGATCAAGTCTGTAGATTGTATTCAATTAAACAGATCATCTAAATGAGATCATGAGAATAAGTGTGTGGCATGTATTTGTACAGCAATCACTGCAGCCTAGTCAGTACTTCTGGTTAACAAGCACCACAGATTTTGCTGTACATTTAGGGATGAGCTGACTAGAAATCAGGCTCATGATGTGTTTCAGCACCCCAAAAATCTGTAAAGAAAGTACTAAACAAGGAAAAAAATTATTTGAATGGATGGAAGGTTTTTGTTTGCCTTCAAAGGTGCAGTCCTTATCATTTACCCTGACATCTTGTGTGCAAACACCGGCAGGGTCAAGCTTAAACAATGGGAATACTGGTTGTAAAGGCTGCCCATTGCCATGTTTTCCCTTAATGTGAAAAGTGAGCTACTACAAACGGGTGACTTGTAAGTTGCTTGTTAGGGCAATAACTCTTGCTGACAAACGAGCTCTGAGTTGGACGGGGAGGAAAGAAGGGGAAGTTCCCTGATCCCTTTTGTCCCAGTACAATGTGCTGGATTTAATAGAGGCTGGAAAGGCTAAGCAGGACACTGTTGGTGTTTTGAAAAAAGTAATAGTTTATTTCTAGCAGGGTTGAGCAAAACAAGATATAGTATTTCTCCTAAGATTTTTTGGCTTCCAGAGCAACGTTATAACTGTGGACCCCAGAGCCAATAGCCACCACTACACAAAGTTTATCATTTTCCACCTGCATGGATGCTTTCTCTTGTGCTGTCCTGTTGGAATCCTACCTTTTGTCTGCCAAGTGGAACTAAGTTAAAATACTTTTCTGCTGATCTGGCAGGATTAAGAAATAAATTAAAGCACCCTGACTGCCTAGAAGTCTTGTTTTACCAGCTGCTTGCAAAAATCTACTAATGATTACATTTTAAGTCCTTTTAGCACTTTGGGTTCAGCAGGTTAAGCCTACTGGACCTTGTGGCATGGGAGTCATGTGTCTCCTGTATCTGAGAGATCAATGTTTTATAGTAGGTTGGCTTAGCAATAAACAGTGAAAAAAGAACATCACTTTACACCTAGTTCTATTAAACATTCAGTACTACCTTGCCGAGGTACCTAAAGGCTGAGTAGTCTCTCTGGCAGCCTTGGCCTCTTCTCGCCAAGCCAGAGCTATCACGTGAGCTCATATAAATCTGTTCCATTTGTGGAAAATGAAAAACTCAAGAGCCATAAGAACAGAAAATGTGCTTAGGAAGTCCTCTCACCATCCATGAGGGGTTACTTCATTAAATTTAAACAGATCTGTTTTCTGATTTCACTTAAAATCAACTTAAGAATATGATGATTTTAAAAGGTAGTAAAGAAAATAAAGCAAATATGCTGAACAGATATTCTTTAAAATATATTTCTCCATTATTTTCCATAGACTCCATTTTTGCCCAGGATGGACTGTGGTATTTGATATAGTAAACAGAGATGGTGTTTTGTTCAAGGGGAAGAAAAATTAAAAACAAGACAGCTAATTTTATTGGAATTTGAAAAAATTGGTGCTAAAAATTATTCTTTGCATCTAACCAAGTTTACATGAGCTTGCTCAGTTTTAACAGTCTAAGCACATTTCTCCAAGCTCAAAGTCTGTTTTGGATGACTCCATGTTCAAATTCTTAGGCTCTAATGTTTGATTAGGACTGAACAAATTAGATGTAGTTTGTGCTGGAAAACCTGTTTTATTTCAAAGCAGTTTTGTCAAAATTAATCAGCAACTGCAATATCTTTTCCTTATGAAGTTAACCTGAGTCTGAAAAGGATGTGCATTATTTCTTTGGATGTCTTAAATATCTGATATTCAGAACCAGGATCAGTTTGGGTATATTTGAGAAACCTGAGTGACATTTGCCAAAAACATTTCCTAATGGCTTAGCCTTTCAGAATATGCTAAGCATCCCTTTAGGTTTTAAAGATACCCCATGGCTTACTGAGGCCCACACTGATGATTATCAGTTGAATGGACCCTGTCAGGAGAGATTTTGACCCATGAAAACAAGGGCTTCCTAGAGAATAGATAACAAAACCCAAAGGTTCATCCAGTCATCTCTTTCTGTAGCTTACAGTAAACAAAAGGGCAGTGTGGGCTGGCTGCTTCGTACCTCTTTTCTCCTGTTTTTTCCATTTGAATTACTTATGGCGGGCTGGGTTGGTAATCTGGTTGGCTTTATGTAATTAGACTGCTTTTCTCTAGATCAGCAGCAAGATGTTTTAATTTGCTGCTAGGATTAAATGATGGCCTTTCTTGCTGGTAACTTTCTGACAGTGCAGTGAATGACTGTTTTCAGTGATTTACTGACCTGGGACCTGGTGAAGCAAAGGATTACAGGATGAAAAAATACAGTGCATAAAACAGGTCACATGTCACCAATAAAAATACCAATAATCCAGGGTTTTTTCTTCACATTTTATGTGGAACTACATCATTGATTTAAGAGCATTCCCTACAAACTACTGCACTAGCTGATTACCACTGTGGTTTTCTGTAACAAGCTTCTATTGGTGCAGCGCCATACTTCAGTAGTCCTGCACACTTCAGTAATGATGGTTGCCTGGTAATACTTTCTCAAAACCTCTTTATTAATAACAGCAAACTTGGGTTTCTTGCAGATGAGCTGTAAGTAACCCAATAGGGATGATGTATTAAAAGAAACCCAAACCTTTCACTGTAGATCTTAGCTCAAAAGTTTGCATCTGCAAAAAGGGTTTTCTGAATCTGAACTTGGCCCAATTTAAGAAGTAAAGATTATTAAACTACTCAGACCTGAATGTTGTCAGTGTGTGGTTATATGCAAACATGGAGATTTAATTTTGGCCCAATACTGAATTCTCAAGCTTGCTGGAATTGCCTTATACAGTGTCAATAAGTTTCTCTACTAGAAAATGAAGTAGAACCCTCTGTAATCCAGTGTAAAATAAACCAATCCCTATATTCAGTATGTTGTATGGTCTTTCTCCAAATGTGAGGGAAGGTCATAGTTTCATACCCTACTACATTAAATACTTGAACATCTTAAAAAGGACTTAAATCCATTTTGCATTTCCACATCATTTCCAAATGTGTTAATCCTGTGAGCTTTTCCCCTGTAAATAGGTGAAATGAACTCCTTTGGGTTATGTGTAAAAGTACTGTTGGGATTTCTATAAGATTCTTTTAAAATATGATTAACAAAAACTAAAATACAGTGGTGTGGAGAAAAATATTTCCTGTAGCAGCAGGATATGCTTTTTAAAAAAAACGCAAGTCCCAAGCTGGGCTGGAGTCTGTGAAAATCAAAGGCATTTTTTAAAAGATAGAAGACCATGTAGATTTGGCATACTGACAAAATCTCACTTATGGAATCCATTCAGTGTCTTAGCCACAAAAAAAGAAAGAACACCAACAAGATTTTTAGTTTCCAGAATACTGTACTTCTTCCTCTCTCTGCTCCCTTCTCTGTACTAATTTCCTGAAAATTTGCTCATTAAGGAAAGGAAACGGTATTTTTTTAAAGAGCAAATAATTAGCTGTTCCTGAAATTTCATCCCATGGGTTATCCCACTGTCTTTGACAAACCTACTGTACAATAATTTCATATGAAGAACTGATTTTATGAGTTTGATTTTCATGTATAAAGTGTATTTCCAAAAGAAAATCATCCTTTTTTTTTTTTCATATAGCAGATGTGTTTTAAACCTGTTGTTTAAAAAGAAATATATTAGGTAATTGAATATTTTCTAAAAAGATGGATGCTTAAAGTCAGTCTGGGATTACACTAAATAATGAATAAACAACAAGAAAAAAAGCCTCCAAATGTTTGCACGTCGTTACATTTTTGAGAAGTTTTACTGAGTGGACAAAAATAACCACAGAAACATTTTAAGGGTAAGAAAATGAAAATAAAGACCTGATGATCCTTTATATCCAGTATATTTTGCTCATTTACTGACTTCTTTAGATTTTGTGTTTATAACCAGGCAGCTTCAAGCCACTTGCCTCTTCTGTTTTCAACTGGAAGCATTGGGAACTCTGTAAATATCATCAGGCTTTGGCTCCACGAGCTTTTGAACACAGAATAAAGTGGAATGACACCCTTCCCCTGTCCTGTGAGGCTTTCTCCCTTCCCTTGCCAGGGGCTGACACTGTGGCTTCTTTTCTGGGCAGGATGAGCCCTTGGTAGCTTGAGGGCTTCGTGGCAGCAGTGCGAGTCTCTCAGCTGTATTACTGCTTCTTTGTCCTAGGTGCTGAGCAAAAACACGCATGGGCATACACTGACACAAACCTCCCACCATCTAATTTTACTTGCAGTGCAGAAACATGGAGGTGGGGGAGGGATAACAGTAATCAGATCTCGGAAGCAGTTGCTCCGAATTGCGCAAGAAGCCTTGCTCAAACTTGGCAAATGTCAGTTGTTCGCCACCGCCAACTTATTCCCTTCCCACTGCCTGATGGATAACACTAGATGGCTGACCAGAATAATCAAATACAAATGCTTCCAAAGGGGTAACAAGAACTTGTGTGGGATGCAATTTTGAAGTTGCACGTCGATGGCAAAAGTTTCTTTCCAGTTACATAGGTTTTCATCCTTAGCACTTGCTTTCCGAAGCAGTACTGTGTGCAGTGGAACAGGGAGGCAAAGGACAGTGCTGTCAAGAGAAGCTGTGCAAAAGTGCTTGTTGTCCTCCTCTGTCCCTGACTACAGAATGATGCTGTCTTGGTTATCATTGTTGAGGGTGTATGTGGAAAATTGAGCTTATAAATGAGTAGTTCAGAGAACACTGGGACCAAAAAGGCCTGATTTCCTGTAAATTCTCCTGTTAGGTTTTATAGATCTTTGTCCTTTAGTTTTTCAGGTGGTTGGAGCATGTATTTGGGCTCTCTTCCATGTGGATTCTCTGGTGTCTAACAACATTTGAGCTCACATTACTCTCCATCCCTCACTAGTGGCATTAATAGGGCTTCTCTCCTCTGCCTGCCACATGCTTTCAAAAAAGTGGCTGGAATCTGAGACTCTGAAACCTCCACAAGTGTGGTTGGAACTGTGCTTCTAACACAAGGTTTGAATTTGTCCACAAACATAGAGCAGTTTTAACTGGGCAAGGGAGCTATAATTCCACTGACTCCAGTGTGGTTGTTGAAAGGGCCAGGAGGCAAAATTGTTCATATGTGAAAAAATCACAGGATTTTAGTAAATGTTCCTTACAAATTGCAGTAATAGGCAAAAAACACTGAACAAGTTTCATGGAAGTGAAATTCTGTTTTGTTACAAAACACAAATGTTTTTAAAAACAAAACCAAATAAAACGTGCCTCTGAAGCCCTTAGTGGTAGGAATGGGATCAAATTTGGAATCTGGAGGCTCTGATGATTCTGGCTCCTGCTCATCTGTCCAGTGAACCTGACAGGAGTAAGGTGTCTTATACAGGTTGGCCACAACTCTGAAGAGTTTGCATTTCTCGGCAGGGTCCAGCAGTTGCTCCTAATTCACACAGTGTACTTATGAGTAATGTCAGGCCCCAAACAGTACCAGACCCTGTTGGCATCTCACATGATAACTTAGCAAACAGGGGAAAAAAAGGGATGATAACAGAATACTAATATTAACTTTGTAGGAAAGAAAAAAGATCTGTTGCACATTGATCTCATTAAGTAAATGATTTACTGGAATTTCCTCTTGCTTTGCAATTCGCCTGAGAACATATTCGATCTCAGCTATCTCAGGCCTGGATAATTTCATCTGCTTCTCTGCCAGCTATGACACAGCCATATAACTCTGTCACTTTTCTTGGCCACCTCCATTCAGAGTTTGTTTTTGGCTTCTGTTTCTGAAGTAACAGGACAGGCTTTTCCTAAGATACCAAGGACATGGCCAACAGGAAACAGGGAGGTCTCATCTGGCTCTGCTTAAAACTGGCTAATCGTTGAAACTTTGGTCTGAGGTTGAAAAGGACAGCACTAGCTTTCTTTTCTTCTTATAAGATTGTTTTTTATGTATCCCAAGGGCTAAAAAAAATATCAGGAGAAATAACAGAAACTACATAACTGTGGATAAATCAGACTTGATTAAGTTTGGTTATCTTAATTCCTGTCTTCAACCATTTGGACACAAGAAGATCTGTTACCAGTTTCCTTGCAATTTGGAGCTGCTAGCAATAAAATGTAGTGCAAACGAATGATGAAAGAAATTTTTCAATAAGCTGATTTAGAATGAAAAATAATTAACAAAATAACTTAATTATGACATTGGAACTGCTGCTTGATACTTCACATTCTCATGTTTAATTCCCATGAATACATAAATGTGCATTTAACATTTTTGAAAGTATAATAAGAATTGCAGGTCTGCAGGGAGGGATACACACATGCAGTGCATATGTGATCTCAGCGTCGTGATTTCAGTCCGGCTCTTTAATTGCTGAGATTCTGACATCATGATATAATGCAGGCATAACCAAGATACATTAGAGTCACTGTGGATATCTGAACATGAAGATGTGGGATGCCAAGAGTTTAACAAATTACCTGATAACTACTAATTTATCACTTGTGCATGTTATTGGATTACAAATAGAAACAGACCTGACTACTGATTTGAAAATCAATAGTGGTTTCTAGGGAAGCTGAAGAAATTACTCTAGTACCTACTGATAATAGAGGAAGCCTGAAATCCAAGGTTTGTGAAGATTGCGCTGTCTGCTTTTGCTAGTTAAAAAATAAGAGTATTATGTGAATTGACATTTTTATCACCAAAAGGAGATTTTTATGACTTGTAAATATTGTATGTTGAACAGAGGATACATCTCTACTGACAAACATATTTGAACAGTAAAAACACCTAATTAGGTTTTATAGTACCTATATTTTTCTAGCAGAGAGAACTGATTACAGGAAGATCAATAGGCAGGACCATTCACTGCAGCAACCTAAATGCATTTAAGCCAATGGGAGTTTGGAATGATTCAGGAGCGTACCTTGAAGCCAACTCCCTCACTGCTGGAGATTGCTATCCCACTGACTGAAGATCTGTCTGTGTTTTAACTACGCCATTGTTCCTTGCAGACCATCAGCTCAGAGGTGAACCCAGTATTTGGAATGATCAATGCGCAGGGCAACGAGTTACAGCCGTGGCTGTAACGGGGGCAGACGGAGTGCCCCCACTGGTGAAGGGAGATAAAGGAACACGTGGTCTCTGAGAGCCTAGACCTGCTCGGACCCAGGTGCTCCCCAGCATCACCGGAGGCACCAGCCAGAAGATAGAGGTGGGGAAGGGAATTTGATAGAGGCTACACTGGCCTGCTGGGCAGAAGGGTCCTTTGAAAGGTTGCAGGGGACATCTCTTGACCCTTGCCCTTCCTGTGCTTTGGGCTTACTGTCATTGTCAACAACACCACAGACCCCAGGTCGTTGTGCTGAAAGGGTAAGGTCTTTCCCTCTGCCCTTGTTTAGCACCTTTATGCACCAGGTATCATTGCACCCCACGCGTGTTGATTCCAGAAATTAAAAGCTGTGGTATATATGCTTCAAAGTAAAAGTGTATTTTTTTGCAGCCTTTACTGTTGCTACATCAACTGCCTTAGCCTTGGGCTGTGTAGCCCCCAGATGCACAACTGCCTTCTTCTGGATCACTCCAGCCTGAAGCATTAAAGAGATCCACTTATAACTTCTTATCAGCACAGCATGAAGACAGGAAGAAAATCACTTTTAAGAAACAGCATGCCTTTTAAAATAATCAGCTCAAACTTCTGGTTCAGATTAAGCACAATAAAGCTTGGGTTGCACCCGTACTATATCCTTTGGAGAAGAAAACACCACAGAGGCGTTGTTCATAAGAATGGATTAGGCTTGCAAAGATCAGTAACTCCTATAATCTGGAACCTCAATTCAGATGCTTTGTTTTTTAAAAGTAGGGTTCACTGGGACAAATGTATGCCAGATGTAACTACCATGGCCAGCAAAACTAATTATTTCTATTTAAAAACTCCATGGCTAACACAAATGCTGCCTGAACTGGTATGGGTTCATACTTTCAGCATTTGAAAGGGCTCTGCAACTGTTGACATCTCTGGAAGCAGTTTGACCAGGAAAGCCAGGAGACCTCTGTGGAAACAAAAGCCTTGTGACTCTTTTAGTAAGTGTACTGTGTTTTGTTCAGTGCATGCTAGGTACAGGTAGGAGCCATGAATGTGGGAGAACACCCGTTGATGAGTCCATCATCAAGCCTTTCAGCTATGTACAACACGTAAAAGGGCATTCTTCCCATAAAAATCTAAATTACAGTAGAGGTGAAGTGTTCCCTCTCTCCACAAACTTTTTTCAAATGCTCATCAGTTGTGCTTGTCAGCACACACACATGCATGTGTGTGCTCACAGGACATGCAAGTACCAATTTATAGGGAAAGAAGCTCTGCAGAGTTTCATACCCTGTCCAGTAACTCTTACTTCTATTCCCATACCACACAATAGTACTGTGGATCATAACATCCCTTCTTCCCTCTCTCCCCAGTTCATTGTAAGGCTATTCCTGAGTACAGAAGAAGACAACTTCTTGACTTTTGACCATGCAGTGCCCACCATTTCAAAGCATAGTAAAAAAATTGCTCTTACAGGTCATGTGTTAATATGAACTTCTCAAAGTGTGACTGGCATTGCATTTGGAGTCTGTATGCACCATGTTTCTGTTGCAGAGTGATTAAACTGGCTAAGCTTTACTGAAGGAAGTCTGGACTCGTGACCTGAAGTTAGTAGGCTTATAGATTTAGGCCCAGAGACCCATCCTAGCCCAACAATTTAGGCTTGTTTAAAGACACTTGAACTTGTTATGGTCGGTTGAGTGCCAGGTTTTCTTAAACTGTTTTCTCAGCTGTGTTTTGCACTGAGGTAGAGCTCCAAAACCATCAGGAGTAGGAATTTGTGTGGTTTGCACTTATATACTCATTATCAAGGTTGCATAAAAATTATGAAGAACATCAGAACTCAAGATTCAGAGTTTGTTTTTAAAACAATCTTAAATAAAGTCCATAGTTTTATAATACTTTAGCACAGAAAAAAAAAAGAATCTGAGAACCATGAGTGGGCAGCTGTGTGAGCCATTTTCTTTAGTCTACCTCCCATAATGTTTCATGAGTGAAGACTTCTGTTCAGCCCTATTGGCAGACATCTGCAGTGGAAGAGATACTGTGTGCATGGCCAGGATACAAGTTAGAAAAACTGATTCCAGCTCTATTGTCACTTCCCTCAAATGCATTTGGACAGTGATGAGAAAAGTTCTTATCTGATTTACAAGATGTTTCCTTTCAAATCAACCAAATGATGTCACAATATTAAGAAATCCTTTGCTGATCTGCCAACAAAATTATTAATGCCCCATGAATTCTTACTCAGACCTTGAATGGAAGTTTTATTTCCATTTGCTACCATTTAATTTAAAATCTTGCCAGACTTATAAGTCAGTATATGCCTTGCAGTGCGTATTGCTCTTCCCACAGGGAAGGGTCTGTCACTGTCAGCCAGAGAGTAACACCTCAGGTTGTGCTGATACAGCTTCACTGGCAGCAATTCATACACTAAGTGAAGTGGTTGGACCACCAGAGGAATGATGAATAGTCCTCAGAATAACCTCGTTACCTCCCTTTAGAAAAGATGATGAGGGATCAAGGCAAGGCACATTTTGTTTGCGTTCTTTTCTTGGCCTACCATGACCCAAGTGAGAAAGTAACACAAATTTCAGAAATAGGCTGATGTTACCTGAGAACAAGCAATACTGCTCAGAAATCTTATGAAAAAGACTTGACCAGAGAAGAATTTTCTGAAACACAGAACTGAAGATTTGACAAACAGCCCCACTCAGCATCTGAAATATTTTCCAGATGAAAGAGTTAATTAAGGAGTTTAAACTAGATGACTGTAAAAATTATGGTACATTTAGATTACTGAATTTTAATTTTTCAGTCAGTTGTTCACAGTAAGAAGTGAGATTAACTCTCCTATCCACATCTGGGGTTAAATTCAGAATTCCCCCAAAACTCAAAAATATTTGAAGAGGAGATTTCAGCCCTTGTCCAGAAAAATCCCAGATTTGAATATCAATTTAAAAAAACCCAGCAGACATAGTACACCTCAAATAATTCCTTTCTGCAAAATCCTGGTTCTTGAAGCATATAGAATATCCTACAGTTGTGTGATTTTTATGAGGTAGAATGTCTAAGTGCACTGCACCTTAACTTCCGAAGTTTTGTCAACCAGGGAGGCAAACAAATATTCTGGACACTGAAGAGACTGTGGTCAAGAATGCATAGAGAATATCCTCCTGTAATGGCTCTGACCTTCCTGGTTTGTTTTCCTTTTCATACAGATGAGGTATCACTCAAAAACTCTCTGGGGACTCCTGAGAAAAATGGAGCTTCCATTCTTATCTGAGTGGCTGTGCTGGTGGGGAACAAGGGTGCAAAAGCCATAGTGAGGTTACTGCAGATGATTTCTGGATTAACTACATGATTTGGCTAAATGGTCCAAGAGCAAATGCTTTGCCTCAGCGTGAATAACTCAAATGAAGGATTTCAAGCCATGCAGAAATGATTTATTTGGAAAAAATTAGGAGCCATTTTAATTCAGTCATATTCGAATAGCTACTGAATGAAAATGAAAATGCCTCCTCCTTCTTTTCATTTAAATCCTTATTTTACTCCTGCCGATATTTTACTCCTGCCGATAAGTTTATTCTTGAAGCAAGCACATAGGCTGACAGATTTCATAGGCTTTCATAGGCTGACAGATTTCTCTGTCCATGGCCTTTCAGGGCAACAACTAGTAATTACACAGAGGCTACAGTCCAAAACCCTTCTAGCACTTCATATGAGGAATAACGGGCTACTTCATCTTTGCACGAGTAACAAAAGGGATATGATAAAACTATCGAATGCACTAAGATAATCAAAACAGTTTTTAAAGCTGACTTTTAATAGACTCTCATGTTTCAAAGAGTAAAGATGTATAACAGTACCCAACAGAAAACACTTCTGTAGGACATTTTCAGATCCCAAACATTCTGCACATTTTTCTGAAAAAGGAAAAAAATAATCTAGTTCTCTTCTCACTGCCACCATCATTTTCCAGGTTGAACATACTCCTTTTGCAGTATCATCTCCATTTAAATAAAAGTTACTGACAGAAAAATCTGGTCCAGTCTCTATGTAGGCTTCTGTTTCTTACATAAAGAGAGGCCAATGCAAAGCTGAAATCTGCAACTGTTCACATTTAAAAAATACAGATACTCCCATCAGAAACTTGTGGAGACAACCCTTTTTTTTAACTCAGAGATAGACTGCAAAACTTAAACCTGCTTAAATCTGCTTTTTACAGGAATTAAGTTCTGAGCACTAACACTCTCAAAAAACTTGATTCTTTTTACTTATCTCAATGCACAACCCCCACTTGGTGGCTCCATTAAAACCTGAGAGAATTTCCCTGGCAAACTTTGATTAAGCTCACTTGAGCTGCATAGTCCAAAGTATGGTCTCTCCTAAGAAACCTTTAGAAATCCTTCTGTAGTTGAAGTCTACTAAGAGTTTTTCAAACACTTGCTGCCAGTCTCCAGGCACTAAAGTGGAATCTAGAGAAGCACAACTTGACAGAATTGATCTCCAGACATCTATCCCTACAGCTCCGGTGACCTAAAAACTGTTTTTAATGTGACACTCAATTTAAGCTGTGTTAACTGTATAAATGTTACAGACTAGAAGTGCAAGCATTTATTAGTAAGAGCAGTTGTTCCTGAAGAAAACCAGAAGGTACCGCTGCGATTAAATTTCTAATTGGCAGATTCAGAAGGTTTGTCTAAACTGGAGAAAGTGCATCACCTGGTTTTGTCATTAATAAATAACTCAAGGTCAGATCCAAAGTCTGTTAAAATTTATGGAAAAGCCTCCCAGTGATTTCAGTAAGCTTTGGACAAAGGCCTACGTATCTATATTTCTTCCTCAAAGCATTTTCAGTTCAAGGGTATCATGTGTCATTGTCCTTATTATTTTAGTGCATCATAAAAGTGTATCATCATCACAGAAATTTTAGCAGCTAAAGGTAAGCATGGAGAAATCCTTTCATGAAGTACAGGGGCAGAAAAAAGAAAAATGTTCCAGCCAGTCTCACTGTAAAGCTCCAGCATGCTCTCTCACTATAGGAATGATACTATCAAGTTAAAATTATAATTGCTGATGGGATTTATGCCAGCAGTTGACCCAGATAGTGAGTTGATCATCAGCTGAAATGGGGATGTAAGCCATAATGAGAATTGAAAGAACAGCACTGTTACGAGGAATTCCCCACAGAGCCCTTGTACAGTAGACAGTGTTATCTTTGCAGCTGTGCGTAGGAAGAAAGTACAGACTTCAACAATTCTCCAGGCTTCAGTATGCACACAATGGTGTATTTCACATGAATGCATTTTTCTGTTATGGGCTACCACTACCATGGATCCATGCTTACATCTGGTACATCTGTCCCTTTCAGTTTTTATAGCTGATGGGAAGCCTAGCCAGTAACAAAGATGTTATCTTTCAATTCTTTTTTTTTTTAAGGAGTATTACAGTTATGCCTTCATATACACACAAACAGCAAGTGCTTAGTGTGTGGTTTTCTACTTAAATGTGCTATTTCAATGAATAGTGGTGTCTAAAAGGCTTCCTCAGGCATACATTGTTTGCTCTTTTCAAGTCAGTCTTCAGTATATCCACTGGCATATAAATATAATATAAATTGATAGTCTCCATCACTTTGTAGAATTTTAAAGGCTGAAGCTTACTATAATTTAAAATAATTAGATATCAGAATATAAGTAACAAAGATTATGATTAAGGTGTATTATAGAGCACACAAAATGCTTTAGTGGGAGGCAATTGGATATCTTTGACTAGTAAGAGACTGAGAACCAGATACCACCTGGCTGTGTTTCCACCACTGCAGAAGCACAAAAAAGCCATAAACTGAGGTTAACCAACGATTTAAATTGGTTTGTAGCTGTTTTGCATCACTAGAGCTCTGCAGAGGAGCCAAGTTATATTAGTTAGTCTAACTCAAAATATTTAAATAATATTTCAGAAAAATGTTTGAAAACTAATACCAATACACTCTCATTAATATGCAGCTTTGCTAACTATCAATATAACTATCAATTTTATATCATGCATAAATTTGTTAGTGCTGAATTTAAAGTCTGTCAATTTAGAAGTCTTTGAACACTATTTGATTTTGGTGACATATGGAAGGTAGTTTCTGTACTGGTATTTTCTTTTTTTTTAAATATATGGATTAACTTATGGAAAAGTTAATGAATAGCTAAATAACTTGGGAGAAGAATATGAAAGATATCGGCCTGGTTGGTATCCCACAGCTAAAGTCTTTGAATATTGTGAAAAATTCTTTGGGCAGAACTTGTGGAACCACCACTTTACTGTGGGTAAATATTCTGGATTTCCTGAGCTGCATGCAGCACAAACCAGAGGCACAGGCAGAACAGCCCAGCTATCTTTATATGCCCCCCACTCTGATTATGACCACTATCCAGTTATATCCTCCAGATAAAATAGAACAACTTCACCACTGCTTTATCTCAGAAAGTCCCTTAAGGGGCTGTTGTGCTCGTCAAAATTCACCAGAGCTCCAAATCCTACTTATCTCGGTGAAGACGAGGGTGGGCTGATAGGAAGGCAGCTACACCATCTTCCTGTTAACTGGAGATTTCCTCCGTCTGTTAGCACAGGCAAGGAAGACTGAGTGGAGCTGTGATAAAGAGTATTCGAGGATATGAAAGGTTGTTGCAAAGAGGAGGGGAACAAGCTAATTCCCACATGCAAGGCAGATAGGGGAAAAAAATGATGTGTTCAAGTAGGAGCATCAAATGCTGTGGTAAGAAAGATTAGAGTAACGTTTTTGGGACAGCATGTTCACTGAGGGAAGTCAAGTGCAGGGAAAGATTGCCTAAAGCAACTGTGGAGTCTCTGCATGGAGATCTTTAAAGACAGGTAAGTAAAACCTCTGTCTGGAGCAAGATGGGCATGCTTTATCCTGCCTCACGGTTCCTGACAGATCTATTTTTGTTACAGTCCCTTATCACCAGCAGAGCTGTGTCTATGTCTAGCTGGAGATCTGTGACCCTATCTACTGGCAGTTAGCTGGGTAATTCACCAGAGTTAGCTCAGCTAATCCTTGATCTGCAATTGCTTTGTGGCTGCAACTGCAAGAAGTTGCACAACTTTCTATGGACAAAAGAACATACCCTGTTGACAAACTCAACCATTTTTTGTCCTCACTTTGACAGGACGTCTATCACATCAACAATTTGAACTGTCCTCCGTGGACATCTTTACAACAACACTGTATTGAAAAAAAAGATCACCATACAGCTGAGTCTATAAGGAAAATAATTGCGCTTTGAAAATATTTTCAAATTGAGGCTGAAAACTGCCATTAAAGTGGACTTGGGTCTTGAGGCTTGGTTCTGAATGGAAAGGCTTAAATTTGGAAGGTCTTCTCTTATGGACCTGCCAGGAAGGTTTGGAAAGCTTTCAGTACTTGGTAAAACCAAAGTACTGGTATTGAGTGGCATCAGGAGAACAGAGCCCATGTTATTTTTCACTCATGAGCCCAAAAACAAAATAAAAATTAAAGGACCACCAAGAAACTTGAGGATTGAATGGATTCCTCCTCAATGCTGGCAGAAACATCAACTTGGATGGAAACCTGGAGGTTCTGTGCTTACAGGAAGGGATTTGTTTGCTTTCCTAGTCAGTGTCACGTGGAATTTCTTTCTTCTTAGATAGCTGATATCTGGTCATGTGTTTTGTTAATATTCAAGTCCAAATGCGAAAAACATCTGGTAATTAAAAATTCTGAGATAAGATTTTGGGTGTGTGCATATCTGGTCCCAAATACGAAATATATGTCTTACTCTTAAGCTCCAAAATAAATATCAGAAATGCAAGTTTAAAAAAAAAAAGTGAAAGGTATTCCTTTTCTCATTGCTCCTAATTACAAAGCAAAGGTACCTGTTTGTAGGTAAGGAGAACAGAAGTAAAAATGAAAAGCAACACTGGGCCTCAAGTCTCTGAGTGTAGACATTTTGTAACTGATGAAGCAACTGCAGCCAGTGGCAATAAGCAGGGAAATGCTCTTTTCCTTTAGTCAAATGTTCAGGTTAATGAATCAGGCCAAGTGAGTTGGGATTTCTTCTAATCACACTGCTCTGGCTGCACCATCAGTTTTTCCTCCCCACCACCCACTGAGTCTTAGCTTTCCATGTCCTCCAGCTGCCAGCTACCACAGCTAACCTTTCCAAAAGCTGAGTCCCTCCCTTAGCTGCTGTCCATCATTGGCTTTGGAGCAAGAGTTCCAAACCTTTTCCCAAATGCGGGTCTCCTGCATGGTATGTAGCATAAGTTGCTACTAGCCAGGATATTGGGGTGTCCTTTTTTGGCTACATTGAAAACGTGGATTCAGTCCCCAGCTGCCCTCAGGAACCTTGATAATGATTCCCATGGGCTTTCTTGATGCTTAGCAGGAAAGCAGAACTGAACAAGTGCAGACCTCCCTGCTACTGAGCTCGGACAATAGGGCTGCTCATAATACCAGCAGATGTTTTTGCTTTTTAGACTGTACAGGGCGAATTTATTTTCCTCTCAGGAGCAAAGGCAAGCGTAGCCAAGACTAAGAAATTCAGAGCTAGTTTCTGAAAACCCGCTATGGACTTATGCTGCAAAGCAGTACTTACACTTAAGGTCCATCAGTAATGAGGATCTTCTGGTTAGTACACAGGACTGCTGGCTCAAAATAAAGTGATGTGGCTTGAGCATCAAAGCTGGGCTTAGGTTTATACTCTGCTCAGCTTAAACGTGGTGCACCAGGTAATTCCTCTACTTTGTGTATTGCGTTGTAATGGCGTTGTGTCCTCTTCACATTAAGGCATTGAGGTGTGAAAACCATAGCACTCTGAAGTCCTCACTAGCACCATACAGATCCAACTAATCTATTCCAATATTTTTACGTTTATAAAAACCCCAGCACTTTATAAACTATTTTTGTTCTTTCTTCTACTTCTTTGTGCTCATAAAAGCACTAAAATTAAAGCAGAAACAAAGGGGGAAACACATTAAACTGTTTAAAGTTTTTAGTTCACAAAAACTTTTATCTGGATTTCTTGTTTGGATTCAAAGAGGCAAAACAAGACTTTGATGTTCTTCATGTGCCTGTTAAAAGAGAGAGAAAGACCCACCAATAGGAAGAAGTTGGCATGAAGCCCTCTTTGACACAGCAAGTACAATGTAAAGGATTAAAGGTCTAATCTAGAAGATATATTGCACACTAAACAGCAGAACCATTTAGAAGAACATTAAATGGCACTTAAGCTAAACAGTTGTCCTTGGGAACTGCAGTTTATATGTGACTGCTCTAATATCCATTTTAAGCTTGCAGTGCTTTGAAAACAAGATGTCATTGTTTTATAAAAACACACACATTTAATCTTCACTTGTGAGGCTGCTCTTGAAATATCTGGCTGTTGGACTGGCAAAACATTTCAGAGGAAACAAACGGGGCTGGTGTCAAAACTAGTACTGTTGCACTTTATTTCTGAAGTTATTTGCATATGCTCAGCTGATTTTTTTTTTTTAATCCAAGTAAGCAAACCACAAACTTTTTCAATGATAAAAGTCCCATTTAATTTTCTTAACAGTATTCCCACTGTTCTATAAGAAAATAATAATAATAATAATAATACAGCTTAAGTAATATGAGAACACCAAGAAAGTGGTCAGTTCTACATTCACTTGTGTTCTGCGTTCTTCATAAATTAATATTTATGGAACTACTATGAGGCTTCAGCCAAAAATAAAGACCACCCAGAGCAAGGTTTCATTTTTAGTATTCTAGGCACAGGTCATTAAAAAAAAAAATCTTACAAAAAAGCCTTCTTCTGTAACATGTACACTACATGGATTTTCATGCATATCACTCAGTAGGCATGTGAAGCATATTCTATTTCTAAAAAATTACAATGCAAGCTTTTATAATTCATTTATTATTTCTCCCTAGGGTGAAATCATCCTCTCCACCATGCAGGCCAGGAATAGAAAAGAAGAAAAGGCAACAGGGAGGGGACTGTGTCTTGCAGAATCTTACAGTCCAATTTTAAAACCTCGTATTTTTAATTGATGATCAAGAAAATGAAGTGGAAGCAACTATTTAGCAAAATAATAAATTTGTAACTATATATTTGATATCTTAAAATGTTTGTTTGTATCAATAATTATATTGAATCCATGGCATAGTAACTAATCAAGCTAGGATATCCCTTGGATCAAGTCATTATTCCCAAAACCTAGCAGAACAATAGCAGTGTCATTGTGGTCCTCATGGACAGTTTTGGTTAAATGAGCTAGTGGCCTTCAAACAGCTCCCAGAAGACAGGCAATCCTAGCTGGTTGTCTTGTTAACTGCTCCAAAAAGGAGCCCACAGGTAAAATGAGTGAGAAGAGTAGGCACCTCCTGCAGGGTCTGGGTGGCCTGAAGCCACAGGCGGCTCCGAGCTGAGGAGCACTTACAAGGCACTGCAGGATAGACTACACAGTGTAGTCATAACCATGGACCAAGTGAACAGACACCCTCTGCTGAAAGTAGCATTTCAAGGTGGTTGCAAGAGCAAAGTTAACAGTTATTCTATAATAACCTCCTGCCAGGCTCCTCCATCACCAAGCCCAAGATGCTTATCGTCCTTGTTAGCATGGGATTAACTGCTGGAGTATCTGTGAAGCTGCTCCTCTCAGATCGGGTAGGAATCCACTTAACTGTTTGTTAATTAAAAGCAGCAGCTGATACCTCATGGAAAGCTTTCTTTGTCTGTGCTACATGCTTGCCGCAGTTTCCTGTCCCTATTTGGCATCATTAGGCAGATTTGCCCAAACACAGCGTTGAGATGTGAAAAGAGCAACAGCAGTGCTGAGGGAAGCTGAACACTAAGACTCAGCTTGGCTAGGCCTCAACAAAATGGTGCCCAGGGATGACATGAAAACTTTACTAGAAAATAGTTTCATATGATTCTAATTTTAGGTGGTTCTGATCTGAAATTTGGCAGGGGACAGGATGCTATTGGTCCTGTTGCCCCCCCCTTGAGTGACAAAATAGGAGCCGGAGGCAAATTTTATAAAGATAGGGAAAAAACAAAAGCTTTATTTCAGAAGATCCAAAACAAACAGGGAAAAAGCAGTCCTTCCCCCAGCCCGGAACAAAAGCCCAGTGTACGAAAAGAAGGGTTTTGGGTAAGGGACAAGGTGTGGGTAAGAAGAAAAGAATAAGAATAAAAAGAATAAGAATGACGTCTCTCTCTGCAACAACTCTATATATCCTGTTCTAACAAAAAAAACATAGTTTACAAAGATTCTCCAATTAAGGCACAGAATTAAACGCTCGTCTTTCAGTCGTCACTCTGCAATAACATGTTCTAATGTGTTCTCAGCTCTGGAATGTTATAGAGACGTTCCTATTTTGTCTAGGATATAGGGTATTACTAATCAGGATTACAGTGAAACAGTTCAGGAATTCTAACCTAGACTAGGCAAAAGGCAAAAGGCAAAAAGCAAAAAGCCTCTCGGCATCAGTCCCAGACGATAAAGTATTTCCGCCATTCTCCTATCTTTCCCTTGAGAAATCTTCTCAAGGTGGTATATTCTTTTCAGTCCTCCAATTTCAGTCCATCCCATGCCAAATATCACCCCATGCCCCAGGCCATAACTCTCCTTTCAAGTAAGGCCACTCCAACAGCATGAAGGTTCTGCCCTGGCTGTTTCTTTCTGCATCATGCACCACCCAAGCCTGTTTCTTGGGCTCCAAGAAGTCTCCTGAGACCTGCCCTGGGTCCAGATGTACCTCACAGAGAGAGCTCAGGGACAGAGAGAAAACTGTGTCCCTAGAAGTAGTAACATTGCTGCTTAGAAAAATAGGAAATATTCGGGAGTAGAAATAACATGCTTGATTAGAACAGCTAATATCCTCAGAACAAATGCAAACTTGCAGGCACAGAAGTAGCCTTTCTTCAGGTTTCAAACAGAAACAAGCGAATTCAAAATGAAGGCCAAGTAATTTTGATTCATTGTGATATTTTAACCTGTAAGACACCTGAAAGAAAATGACTGTTCTTCCTGTCTAGAGCCATGTGACTGCTGCTGTCCTTCCTCTGCTTTGTAGTGTCTCACTGAAAAGATGCAGTCTCAGCACACAGAGACAAGTCTTACATGTTCTTGTATGTAGGACAACTCGGGTTTTTCTTTGTTTTACCTTTTTGGCTTTTACCCTTTTTAAAAACATTTTTTATGGCTATAAATGCCAACTGGTTGGTATTTTTATTGCTTCGTACAGAATTTCTGGAAAGAACTAAAGGGCTCCATGGGGTAAAAGGAGGGACTGGGGATAGAGAGTCTGTGGGAGCAAAACAGGTTGGCTTAAACAGGAGTAAAGTTACGGCACTTAAATAGAGCTTATTTAGGCAGAGTTATTCATTGTAAATGACATAATTTTGAACATTGAATTTTAGAGAAATTGGGCAGTCTCAGAACTTTTCCAGATTCAGAATCTGGTAAACATTGGAGATAAAAAGTCTGTAGTGAAGAAAATTCTCCCAACTGCAGTTGGCTCCCATGCTGGAACAATGCATACCCACAAATAGCAAGTAACCAAAACACTTTCTATTTCTTAATAGGCTGTCTGCTGTTAATTATTTTAGTTGCTTGCTGGGAACAATAGAGGTGGATTGGGAATGATGGTTTGGAAATTATGAGAAATAGATAACTATTTTTAACATTTTACACTTTACTAGCATATAGCGCCTCTCTTTAGAAGATCTCAAAACACTTAGAGAAGGGTAACTATTAGTATTGTACTCAATTTACAAGGTAGTAGAGAGGGGCTAGGAAGTTAGTAGGGTGTTTAACTTTGAACAGGGTGCAGGGATGGCTTTTGCTGCAGCTATTTATAGAGGATTTACACGACTGTAGTGTTTATTGTGTCTTTCAATAAAAAGCAGCTGCAGAAGCACGCAGCTGGCAAACTTCAGTACCTGTGAGATATCGAAGACATTATCCAGAAAGCCAATGCACAGGTACAAGGAGATTCACATGCTCTCTGCAGCAATTTAAGTGTTGTTTTTCTAACAAAAGTCTGAACCAATTTAAAATGTTTATGTTGTTTATGTTCAAAATTCTCTTCCTCTGCCTGTGTAAAGCCAGATCCTCATCCTGATATAAATCATCCAATTGCATTGTTCAAGTTCCTTGGATAGGTCTTTGCTTCATAGTTCTGCAGGCTCTGGCACAGGTACTGTTCCTAGTGAGTGTCTCTTCCATACACTGAAATATTTCTTCAAGGTTAGCAGTGCTATTGTCCCAGATTTAGCTACACATGTGGGCTAGAGGCTGTGTACTGATTGCTCTCTAGCTGACATGGGACCTACTTTCTCATGAGAAAATGGTGCAAAAATTGACTCTATGACCCCTTTCAATCCACTTACAGACCCATCTTCCTATGAGTTCATGATGACGCTCACTTCTGCACATTAGCAATGTAGACTCTATACTCTCTCTGTATACACATCATGTAAGAGAGATGCAAAGAGGCAAGGCTCAAAGATGTGGCCATAAGCTGAACATCTGCTTCTGTCCATGATCTGTTTTCCTTGACATTTTCTTATCTCACATGCCTTTCATAAACTCCAGAACTTTCAAAGCAGTCCCTCCTGTTTTCCATTGCATTATCTTGTACTCTGCTAAAAGAATGAATGCAATTTATATGTATCTAGAAATTAAGACCCCATGGAGAGTTTGCAAAGGAGATGTGGCCACTCTTGCAGCCAAAGGGCTGGAACAACACTGTTTAAATTGCTGCCTAAATAAAAAGATGTGGCAAGTTTTAGGTCTCTATACTTTTCTTTAGAATTCTGTAGATGAGTTTGGGCTTAGAACTTTACTCCTTAGGTGGTTTTCTTGTGAGAAGCCACATAAAGGTCAGCAAAACTAGTCTTATTAAGAATGGGAGGAAAAAAAAAGATAAAAAGAGCCTGGAGATGCTTTGATTGGAAAGAGCATGCTCAATTTCAGAACTATATCATGTCTTTTTATCTGGTAAGACAGTCACTGCTGTGCTCACTGACTCTATTTCAAATCCTAATCTTGAGATTTCATAGTGGGACTCATCCAAAAGCCATCAGAATCTGTTCCACAGTTTTCTATGAGGTTTGGATGGGATTCTATCCACATGTATCCAATTAAAACGGTCACTCAGACTCTTGAGATCATCTCCCTTTCATCCTCTTGCAACAGAAGTTAGGGTTTCTCAGGACAATATGATATCCATTCTCCATCAGCAATACTAAGAGTAGTGGATGTCTGAAAAAAATCCCCCAGCCAATACATCAGATTTTGCCATAACTTCACACTGTGTTCAGTCCTATTGATGTCAGTTTTGTGCAGTGTTTGGCCCTAGATTTTCCCACAATGGGATCCCATTCTTCTTGCATGAGAATATGTCTTGGACAAATTGCCATGTCACATGCATTCAAAGGGCCCTGATAAACCCTCCATCTTTGCACGGGGCTCCCAATCACATCAAAGGAATTTCTGCATACGAAACAAGGGTAAAATATGCCTCTAATTTAAGGCTAAATTATACCGTTAAGACATGGGCTAAAATAAGGGGCAGCAAGGAGGGAGCACATCCAAAGCACTGTCTCAGAAAAAATGCAATCCTTTGTACTGCGAGCATTTGGCTCAAATGGGGAAGAATTTGTGATGTGCCTTTTCAGGGAACAAGCTATCTCCTTCCTACCAGACAGCCTCGGTGGAATGCAAGCAGAGAGAAGAAATTAATGATTTAATATGCTCTTTACCTCTCTTTTCACACTGATTCCAGATGAAAACTTGTGGGCCTTGTCCCTGGTTCCCCCACTTCAGCCATCCACAAATACTGTGAGAAGACAAGAATGTTCTTACTCTCTTTCCCCCTTCCTCTGTATATTTGCTTCTGTGATGAATGGTTTAGCTTGTGGGGAAAAAAAATTCAAAGGTGTTTTAGCATTGAATATTCTGATGATATGGAGTCATATGGAAGAAATGCATCTATGTATATATGTTTCTTGCATACAAAAGTATTATTACAAAAATAAAGATGAGCAATTGTCTGTAAGAGTTTAATATAATCATCTAAATAGAGGTTGACAACTGCACAGGGCTTCCTAAACTAGAATAAAATTGGAAATGCAACCTTCATCTGAGAATGTTCTGAAAATACAACTGAGAAGCAGATTCTGCAGTGCCAAGGATTTGCTGCCACTTTAAATATTGTGAGCAAAGTGAAAGCAAAGTCAGAGGTAGCAGAATCAGCTCCCTGGTCAGTCTTTTATTTCTCTTTTCTTTCTTCTTAAATATGTTGTCTAGATATCAGTAGCAGGCACCTCAAGAGTTCATCCATGGCAGCCTCAAAAGCAGCACTGTGCTGGGAACTGCTGCACTTCTTTCAGGTTGCATTTTCTGGAGTAAGGAAAAGGATTGCTGCACCCCATGAGATTTTAGAACTACTCGCTGTAACTCAGTTTTACTCATTGCTGTCTACAGAGCTACCAAAAATACAGTGATCTGAAAAATTTGATGTAGAAGACTCTAAATTGTGTTAGAGGAGGATTTTACAGAGGATTCAGTGGATTTAAATAATTTATGATTGCTTCTGACCTTAATTGAGGTATTCCAAGGTCATACATATAAAAAAGTGGTGCCCTTTTCCGCAACTTTTATTTTATTAAAAAATCCTTGTATAGTTCATGACAGTTTTAACTTTTCACAAGACACTCACAAAGTAGAATCATCTTCTTTGTGGGCCTGCTAATGGAAATCCCCTCATACAGTTATTAGTCACTGTCTTACAATAGCTTCTTGTCTCTAAGTACTTTGATGTTGTACATAAGAGCCGTGGATCAATTACATTCATTTTTCCCATTACCAGGCAAATATTTGGACATTTTCTGTTGAGTTGATTCAAGGCAGAACTAAACCAAAGGAGTTGCATACTGTGCAGACATTTCTAACCTTCAGAAGCTGAAGGTTTTGTGACCTGGGAGAATTAATAGATGTTTATTCTAGCAGGGTAAATGGAAAAAGACCATTTCTATTTTAGGGAGATAAATGAAAAGCAGGGAAGATGGGTTTTGTTATGACAAAATCGCTCACAAGTGGCATGCTGAAATGAGGAAAAGCAGTTATGTATTTACATTATAATCCTCACAGTATGTTTGTCAAGAGAGACTCAAGTGGCAAAACGCATTAGCAATTGTTGTGTTTCCTCACTTGTCAAAATAAGTATTTCCACTAAAATTGGTCTGCTAAGGTTGCCTCCATCAAAAACATTCAGAGCACACCAATCTCCTGCAGTGAAAATCCAGAACTTTTTTATTACTATGTGATTCCTTCCAACAAGGAGAACACACATAGCTATTTCTTCTTGCCTGTTTCAAACAATAGCTGTAAGTTTTCCACCACTTTGTCAGAAACACATTTTGAAAATGTTTCACTAGCCAGGATTCTTCTGCAGAACAGAAGAAGGAAGGCGAGCCAGCTGGCATGCCCAGCAGTGGCAATCTCAAGTGCTTACCATGCTCAGGAATGTTATAAAGCATGAGCAAACGGAAGGCGTTCTCCAAACATGGTGCTGCAGTTACCCCTCAGCTGGTGCTGCTCTTCTAAACTTACTCAAGTTCACTGCAAACACTTAGGGGAATTTTGACTCAAACAAGGGTTTCATTGAGAAGAGACTAGTGCTCGATTTGGTCATTGATTCTTCATTAAATCTTTTTTTCAGCATACAGCACAGATTCCCTGAAATCACTTTTTCCATAATCCGTAAAGGAATTTCTGTGACTGTGGTATAGACAAATCCTCTGTTAATTCAGCTGTATTAGTGCTGTGATACTGGGGATCAGAACGTGTCAGCTGTGCGGAAAGATGGAACAGCAGCTTGCACAGGCTTCCTCCTCCTCCTTCAGAGGTCAGGAACTGATGAATCATAGGGGTGGTGAATCCTTAGAAGAAACCCCATAAGAGGATTCCTCCCCAGGAAGACTGACTGCTAGTCTGTGAAGCAAAAAGACATTCTTTTTTGTCTAAAGATTAAGGAAAATCAGATTATGAAATTATTGTCAATATTATATTTTTTAGATAATATTTAGGTATTGCATTTAGATCTGTTCAAAGAATGAACACATGAATGGATAATATATTTGATGTTCATTGCAAATTCGTGATTATGATTTTTTTCTGATGGAGTTTTAATATTTTTATTTAAGTCTTTCTGAAATAGTATGAACTTCTTACTGAGTTTTTCCATTTACTGAAAAGATGGGATTCAAACCAAAATAACTTCTTTGAAAAATGACAGCAGTTCAATCAGTCTGTAATTAAATTATTAAAGTTGTGTGTTCGGAATAGAAAATTAGTCCAGTTTAAACCCTGAAAAATGAAACAATTACAAACTTATACATGCAGTTGTTTTCAAGTCTTTAAGATCGGTTTGTAAGCCTTGATGCAAAATTCTCATAGCTCTCATTTCCAAGAGAATATCTTATGTCACAAAAGTTAAGGTGTTTAAACAGGAGAAGGTACAGTTCAGCACTGTTATCTGCTGTGACTGCCAGGAAGGGCATAAATCATGGTTATCTGAAGGCCTGATGCTGTTCCATTTGTGTGTATTTGAGTCAGGAGAAATACTATAATCAATGGACTGTACAATTGTACAGATGGCAGGACGAGGGTGCCCCAAACACATTGTGTTTTGCACATTTTATCTTTCTTTATTCATTTTCCCGGCTTCACCTCCTCTTATTCATTCCTTAAAATGAAAGATTGTAAAGAGCTACAACGGGAAACAGTCTTATCACAGGGAGCTGCCCTCAAATCAACGTGTCTTCTATTAGGCAGTCGAATCTCTCCACCACAACTTGAATTGAAGACAAGAGGACTTGGTGCATTATTGAATCAGGCCTATTGTGACTTGTAGCTTAAAATGCATTATTTAATTGTCGTTTAAAACGGATTTGCAGCATATGCAATTTAAAAAAATAGGATGAAACTTACTCTCTCTTTTCATTTATGGCTCAAGCACTTCGTTGGAGGCATCGTCATTCATCACAATGTCATCTCTTGGTTATTACTTTGCCTGCTGGGTAGAGGCATTTCAGTTAAAAGTGAAAGTACCAATTGTGCTAACTGTAGTTATATGTTTGCAGTATATTGAAGAAAATGGATGTGGTCTGGGGCTTAAGTGAAAAGCACAAATTCTGTGAGGTGCTGAGAACATCCTGCCAGATGCTGTGTGCCCTCAGTTCCCATCCAGGGTGACAGAAGGCTAATGTGCCTTGTCTTTTTCAGGGTCAGACCACTGGTGATTAAACAATTCTAGCAAATATTATCTCATTCTTATTTGTCTGGGACATTATGAAACACAACATGAAGGAAGTTCAGATGTGGTAGCAGAATACAAAGCACTAACACACGCAGCGTGGTGCTTGAAATGTGTTCCTTTATAATCCTATATTTCCCAGACAAACACTTGTAAACACTGAAGTAAAACAAAACACATTTGCTTTTTATGAAAAAAATGCCTTAAAAACCACAGGATTAACAACACCAGGGAAGGACAATCCCCCGAAGGGCCTAAATATTGTTTCCAAAACTTGGGCTGAGTTAACTGTGTTCGAGCTGAATTTCTTTACAATAGCACATAGAAAAAATTATTAAAAAAAAAAAGGTGTACCACGGTCAAACATGCCCTGAATAGATTGTGAGTGATACCTCATGATTTGACCAATTACTGATTACATTCCTATGGTGAGGGTGGGAAATGGAACTCACACATACTGGATTTGTTTTTTGGCTTGGCTGCAGTTTTCCTGCATACACAGGAGAAAATCAGTTTATCTGTCCTGTGTTGTGATCTCATAGATAAGGAAATAAATCATATTCTGCTTTCTTCAAGTCAGAAGCAACACAAGTGAGAGGACTTACCTGCCATTCCTGTCCCTACACAAAAGCAAAGACAGCTAAATATATGCTGAGGTGATAAAAAGTGATAATATTATTTCTTTTACACAGTAAAGAAAAAAACGTTGTGGAAAAACCTCACTGCAGCCAGTGGTTTTGCTTGCTGAATCACATTATTTTTGAAGGTAGAAGGAAGATTATTTAACAGGTTCTCATTCAAGGGTTGCAAAGGGCTCCTCCTTTACCTGTCTCTCTCATGTTTCTCCCGCCCAGGCTGTGCCCAGTCACCCAGTCAGAAGAGAAAAACTATCACACAAGTGAACATCCCTGGAAGTGAGGAGAATTATATAGACAAAAAGTCTGGTTCATGGCATGAAAACATAAGAAATATAACACAGGCCCAGACCAATGTCTCTTTGATGGTGTTTTATCTTTGGCAGCAGACTCAATTCAGGCAGGATTCACCTATATCCTTCTTCTGAGAGTCTGCCCTTCAGCGGTGGCCTACTTCCCATCTTCCAGCATTTAACTACTTAAGAACTTTCAGAGCCAGAAGTAGCACGTAAATCACCCTTACTAATAAAAACAAAGCATCTGATCTTCATGAATTTGCCTAATCCAATAATTTCAGGAGAAAAAAATCACCTGTTTGTCCTTCACAGCATCCACCCTACAGCAAGGAGTTCCACAATTTAATGACGTGCTGAGCAAAAAAACCTCTCCCTATATTTTCTTGTTGTCTAATAACATGGCCCTTAGCTCCTGTACTATGGCAAGGGTTTCATATCTTCTTAATTTTAGATATTTTCACCACGTTAAACTTTCAGTCACCATTTTCGCAGGTGGAAAGGCATTATTTTTTTAGACTCCTTTACAGAAAACTCCTCTGATTATTCTTATTCCCATTACCCATACTTTTCATGTTATCCTGACACTGGTGCTACTTTCATCAGTCACAATGACAGTTGATTGACTGACAGTTTCATATCTGAATTCTTCCAAATCTCCTGTGTGAATACCACTTATTGTTACTGATCTGTTGTGCTACTGACTTGCTGTAAAATCTCTGACACTTCGGTATGGGAGTTTGCACAGACTCATTCTGTGTAAAGAATGACCGCAGTGTGAAGGACTCCCACCTCGTTTACGGCAGGGACCAGGGCAAATAATTCATTTAGCTGTTCCATAATGTCTTGATCTTCCTTTGCTGCTTCTTCTCATCCTGCTAACTGTCCAACTGTGCTGCTTCTGATGCATATACAAGAGGCTTTACTGTTAGCTCCCATCACTTTTGCAAGTTGCTTTCACTAATATTTTAGCTACTTTTGCAGTGGTTTAACATTTATTTTGCTGGGGATTATGCTTTTCCTCTGTTTTCTTTCTTTGGACACCACGTCCATATTTTGGAAGGTGTCTTCATTTTGAGTGGTGTTTATGACACTGCTGTTTAACTCTGCCAGCTGCTTCTGGATGTGGCTCATTGAGAGTCTGTTTTTACTGATGCTATTGATGACTAGCATACCTTTACTCTTTTAAAAGCATTCATGCTACTTGAAACTATTTCATTCTTTTAACTGTTATTTCCACACCTCCCTTAAAGAGGTTCCTCCTTTTTATGCAATTTCCCTACTATTTATCTGTAGTATTTTGATGGTGACTTAAATGTTACCTATGAACCCAATAGTCTCTGAATTGCTTTTATTATAAGTGTCCACTATGCATAGAAATCAGACAACAAAGCAAAATAATGATAAAAAAGCTGTCATTAAACATTTCTCCATCTGATTCACACGCTAACGCAGAGGTTAATGTTCCATCAAGGTTTGTTTCATAAACTCACACGTGTTTACATTAATATCATCCATAACATCACGAGGTGAAGCAGGGATGAGAGATGAGGAGGCAAATGTAGAACCTAGCATTGTATATATCTACATAACAGAGAGATGGGCATGCTGTAAGAACTCTAAGAGAGTAATTTTGGTTGTTTCTAAAAGTATATTAATGCAGTATATATCTTGCATTAGCTCCTAGTAAACAATTTATCCTCCAGGTACTGTACTGTTTTCTGTGTCCTCTACAAAAGGCTTTAAAATCACCTTTGCCAAAAGCTCAAAGCGTAGTTAGATCCTGATGCGTGGCTAAATGGAAACATCACTTTGGTTGCATGTATTTCACCTTTCGTGTAAGATGCAGTGTGGTAAGCATCCTTCAGCAAAGCTGTATGTGATATTAAACCACAACAGGTCCTGACTACAGCTTCAGAGCTTTGTGCAGGTCTCAGGAAAACCTCACAGAGTTTTTGTGCTGTCTCTCGTAGCAAGTTATACATGGATCTTCTTAAAGTAATTAATGGAAAGGGACATGTTTGCTTGGGACTTGACTGCTATGTGGTTACATATCTCGTTATACTTTTTGCAGGAATATGACCATGCTTGTGCCATACTAAATTTCTCTCCTCTAATATTTGTAAAAGTAAACAAGTATTTATGAAACTATAAATTCTCTCTATATTTCAATCTCCTTTAAATAATAAGTAAATAGATATGTCATTTTAGAGGTCTTGTTACATGTCTTTCACAAACAGAATTTATGCAGATGACATACCATGTACCTACTATACATATATATAAGCTTATGCAAGTGTATACATATACCTTTTTAAGGTTGCTTATGTTCTACATGCCTAATGATGCAAAATAGATGCTTTCTTTCATTTTCAAAAGCATAGAATGACAGTATTCTTGCCAATGGGAAAGATGAACTGAATTTATTCTTTATTTTCCACATTGAGATTTTGAATCCTGTAAGAAAGACAGTAATTTTTTACAAATAGAAGAAATAAGCCAGGAAGACTGGAAGACTGGAAAAACAGATGTCATTGTAAATGACAAATAATGATGCAATCCTGTTTTTAAAAAAGTCTATTCAGAAATTTTCCAATCTGATCTGATTTTTTTCTTTTTTGAGTTTAAGAATAACTCAGAAGTAAATCTCACAACTCAAATACTGTATTATGGACTAAATCAGTTTAAATTAAATTGAATTTTAATTTGTTTTTGAATTAAAATATTGGAAAAGATGTGCAAAAAGGAGAGCTTTTACTAGTGCTTTTGTAATAAACCTAGTTCTGGACTCTGGGAAGCAGGGTGCAGAGCCCGCAGCAGCTGACCTAGAAATCACTGCTCTGAAAAGATCCAGGGAAAGCTGACCCTATTTGTCAGTGATAGTAGCGTTTGGGGTGATCAAAAATTGCTTTAGACCATTTTGTGTATTTCTGGTTTTGTTTCTCACAATAATATTGAAGCAACTCGTCATTACTACAGAATGGGTCAAAAGCAATGAAACAGCAAAGGCAGACAGACCTGTATGCTTAGCCAGAGCCATGCTTTGTCATTTTATCATACAAACCATGTCAGCTGGCGGCAGCATGAGTAATCTAAGCTTCAAACAATATCTTTCTGCAGATAAATCAATGCACACAGACAGAAACAAGCTAATTCTATTTTAGACAGCCTAATGATCAGCAGTTTTTTCTAATAGCTTGTCAGACTTCAACCTGTCAAGCCTGAAGATTTAGGGACACTGATTCACTGGAGATTTCCTGATTGCATTCCTGCTGGGCTATCTATGAATCACAATAGGAGACTCCTAGGAAAAGGGGAGAAAATGGATCGCCTTCAGGCCTTTATGAGGCACAGGTTATTGTCATGCCTCAACTAAATCCTAATTACTCTGATTAACAATGCAAGCCTGTCACTGCTCATGCATAATAGTGAAAAAGTTTGCAGTAATGACTATGAAATTCTGTCGCTTCTACTGAGGCCTCCACACGTGCCTTACTGGGGCTTTGTCGGCCCTGCATGCCATTCACCCAGCTGCTGTTTCCAAAATAACAAGGTTGCCAGGGTGAGCTCCATTTGCAATGCAGACCAGACCTGAACACACTTGGTGAGATCAACTGGCTCACAAGATGGGCTGCAGGATTTAAAACATATTAAGAAGTTACTGGCTATGCATATCAGATTTCTTGTCACTTCATATTAATTTTCCTCTTAAAACCAAAGGTCTATGGTAGGTTACTATTCAAATTTAATGTCATCTTTCCATAAACACATATTAGTATCCTATCTGTCTCAAAGCTTTGTCATTGATTAACTGTTAAGTATCTTGGAGTTGTAATGGAAATAATACTGCAGGCAGGTGTCTGCAATAGCATATACACATCTACTTGGAAAGAAATGTCCAACAGTTTAGTGAGAAGTGTAGCACTGCTTTCATTTGAGAAAACAAAAAGAAAAAGCTTTTAGAACAGAGAAGAGAATTTATTTCTAGAGAAAAAGTGTATTTTGAGATGCACATTCTAGATTGCAGTCATCTGTAGAGCTTTGCCAAAGTCCCAGAACATTTGCCCACTCAGCTTCTATTAACACTGCGATCTGATCCTGCTGTCACCAAAACTGACTGCAGCTCGCAGGATTAGACCATGCTGACTCCATGCTGACATAAAGCACTTCTTACCCCTCACCTCCACACTGATACACACTAAACAGTTGAGAAGTGTGGGAGTGTTCAGAAATGAAGGCTATAAAATTAAAACCTCAGTTATGCTCCAGCAAGAAAAAAAAAAGGTAATAATTAAAATTCTGCTTTTCATTTCCCTATTTTAAAGGACTTATCCTGGGAACTGCTGTGTGCTGCTTTTCCACATCCCCCAGCTGAGAGCACATGACTCTTAAAGAGAGTTTGATCCTGGAATAGTAGAAAATGCTGCTACTTCTTTTGTGGATATGTCCATGCTCTTCTGCTTCACAGCCAGTGCATTCCTTGGGCCTCTCAGATTCGGACTTTACCAGGTGATCAAATGAAAAGGAAGGGACATTTGACTCCCCTTGTTTAAAACAAAATTTCAAATTAAAGCATAAGAAAACAAAACATGGTAACGATCTGCTTTGAAACTGCAGAGCTGTTTCCCTGTCAGAAGCAGCATGCTGATTTCATTAAACTTTCTCTGGAAGCTTCCTGGACAGCTGGCAGCCCTTTGCCCTTGGCTTGGATCCTTGATGCCCATGGCACTGGGTGCCCAGGCACCACACGTCTCTGCCCGGCTGTCCAGCAGCTAAAGGGACCCACACAGACTGTCTCATTGAGACAGGCATTCGGAAACGCTGATGTTTCATTCGAGTGCAAACAAAATGAAATGTTGACAACCTGGAATTTCCCAGAAAACAGATGTTTCCTTTTCTGGCCAGCTCTAACCTACACAGACACACACACACACACACTTGCAGAATTATTAACTGCTATGTTATTACACCAGACTGTATGCCCACTTCCACTGTGTGGTGTGGAGGGAATCCAGCCTTCTAATTCCTGTGCTAGAGCAGGCACCAGAGAGCCACAGAGCCCGGGAAGCAGTTAGGTGCCATAACTTCTTCTTCATGGAGCAATGTGGAGCTTTGTGCCATGTCACGCGTCACGGTGTGGAGCATCTGGAGCAGGGAGAGCACTGATGTGTCTGAGTAGCCCACAGAGAGCCACAGCCCGTGGCTCACAGAACAAAGTACAGGAAAGGCATCACTGTTTGGATCAGCAGTGACTCCATCCCCTGGGAGCCCTTTTTTTTTTCTTTTTTTCACAGGAGCAGTTGCGAAGTGCCAAAAGCTATCGGGAAGCCTGCATTACATCAGCGGAGCTGAGTGTACTGACCTTCTGAGCCAGCCCACAGGGAAGAACAACAGGAGAGAGATTGCAGAGGAAGATAGGACTACTTAAGTAGCAATTCATTGTGAACCACTTTTCTAAGCTGTTGATAGAAGTATCAAGTGTGAGAGAGGAAGGGGACTTATCTTCTTGCCCAAGCAGAACCCTAATGACTCCATAATGACTGCTAAATAATGTTGCAAATAATCTCCATTTAATTATACAGCTCTAGAAGTCCTAAAAAGGAAAGAAAACACAAAAGGCATCTGCAGTTCTAACACACCCAGGTGTCTCTAAGCCTGCTTCTGTAAACTGCATGTGGATGTGTAGCATGAGTTATCTTCTGGAAGAGAATTCCCTCCCCATCCTTCATCTCATCTGAAAAATTTACTCATGTGAAATAAATTTTCTCAGCTCTTGACACAGCCATCAATAAACTCTGTGTCTGTTGTGGCTCATGAGCATCCAGGTAGGTTCTCCTCAAGACAGAAATATATGTGATTTCACAAGTCTCCTTGGGAAGGTTCTTCAGAAGCATTTTATCTTTGACCAGAGGGCACTACAAAAGCAGGGTGTTTAATGAACACAGCACCACTTCATGCGAAAATTTGAGGAATATTTCTCAGACAGATGCCTATTGTAAGGGCTGCTGACTTACACAATGGGCTTTTTAAAAGCCTGAAAATATGAATTCCCTCTTTATCATTATAAAGTTTTTTACAGATGCTGAAAGTCTGAAAATAGGCCGGTCTTGGAAATAACAACTTAATAGTATACTACGCTTGCAACCAGCTAAGGAGAATATTTAAGCACAAAATTCTATTTTTGGCTTAATATTCCAAAGCTTTCCTAATGCTCATTTCACTAAAATATTTCTTCAGGCGCAGCCCAGATTCTGGCCAATACAAACACTGGTTTCATCTGGAATATTCAGCACGATAATTGATAAAAAACATGGCATAATAGGTGAAGGATCTGTCATTTGACCTCCACCACCAGCTCAGGAGACTTACTGTTATTATAAATAATACAAATTAAGGAAACACAAAGAACCAGATTTCTACTTGTGGTGTAGAAAGAGTGCCAAATTCTGGATCTTGGGATTCAATTACAATGTGCAAGCCAGTGAAGCAGGAATGAAGAGCACCACCAGACCTGTATTTTTATGAAAATATAGTGTGATTTCATCCATCAACTAGTGCAGATTTAATTTTAGCCATGTGTGTTAAGCTGCCTTTAAAGCTCCAGGTGATGAATTTTGGTGAATTTGCAGACCATCACCTGTCCTATCCCTCATTTATCTGTATAGAGTAGAAGAAGTATAGGTGGGAAAATTATGTTAAATTAGATAGGAATTATATTTTTGAGGGAAGAAGAGGTTATACTATGTAAGAGTCAAAAAACTGCCGCGTATCGGCATCTTTTAAAACTGATGGTAAATGCATTGATTCCGTAATGGAGAGAGATGTAGAAGCCTGGTGCACGGAGCAGACCTGTCTGCAGGAGCTCCCTTTTCCTGAGCTTCCAGGGCCATGGCTAATCACCATCCCTTCGGAAGGGTATCAACACAGTGCCAGACACCGCCCCTGACTGCAGCACAAAACTGAGCTTTGCAGAAGCAGTGGAGTAAAAGAGGCACAGTCACATCTCATCTCGCTGCAAATATCACAGAATTCTGAGCACGTCACAACTGATGGCAAACTCGTGCAGCGTGGAACCAGCCTCCCCGGTGCTCCGACCCCTGGAAAAGGGCAGGCAGCAGGCTCCTTCCCAGCACCCAGTGGCTTCTTTTCCCTGTGAAATAGAGACAGAGAAGAAGAAGAAAAGCAAGCAGAAGGAGATGCCAAGGGAAGAAGCTGAGTTCAGAGCAGAATATGAGTCAAAAAGGCAATGGGAAATCAGGAAAGGCTCTGTATTCCTCCAGTGGAAAATATTAGAGGATGAACACAGTCTGAAATGCCCTTATTAGACAAGCAGCAGCCATTTCTCTTCTCCTAACCTCATTTTCTTCCATTAAAAATTAAAATAAAATTGGCCAGTTGATGTGATTCAGCTCCTGAACTGACTTTTCTGGATGTAACGCTTCCTGTCTGAGGTACTGTTTCTGGCTGACTGGATTTCCTGGCTGAAATTTTCAAAGTCACCTAGGGGACCTGCACGCTCACATGTGCACCATGAGTTTAAGCAGGAAATGTCATCTGAACCCCATGAGCAGATGTGAAATATTCTGGGATGGTGGGGATTCTCTTTTAATCCCTCTGTTTTCACGTACTCTATGTTTGCTGCATCTTTTGTCAGTCTTTTTGCTGCTTTTTTCTTTCTTCTCATAGTTTCTCTTTCCACTAAGACTCCTCACATTTCACTCCCTACTGATTTATATTTCTCTCATTTTCTCCTATAGCTACTAGCTTCTTCTGTGTTTTTGACTTTCCTTTGTCTCCAGATGTTCTTCCTTCATCTCCACTCCTTTGTGTCATCAGTCTGCCCTGTCTGGCCAATTGCCCCATACGTAAAAGCTGAACCATCTCTCCTGTTCCCATTATAACTTATGAAATGAGAATTCATTTCAGTGCTTCCTCCCCAGCAGTGAGGCTGCCTAGCTCATCCAAGCTCCGTGCAAGAACATGGAAATAACTGCAGAAACACCCTCTTCGATATTCTGTGGTATAGTGGCACAGGGAGGGAGTGACACAGGTTGAAGTGGAATTGACAAATGTCTGCTCTTCTTGGTCATAAATCACTACCTGTGTAATGTTCAAATGGCTTTGAACACCAATATTTGCACCAGGTTGTGCCACAATGTCGTAGATTTTCCACTGGCATCTCTAGTGTGCTGCAAAGGTGATTTTCTGCCTTTATTTGGCAGGTTCAGACCCCTGCCTGTCCATTCCCAGGCATGCTCTGTATTTACACACATGTATGCAAATGTGGTGTTTACACCCACTCTGTACCACTGATTTAGAGCTTCCTTTCCTGTGTCCAGATTATTTGTGTAGTGAAATAGGAAGGTAAAAGCTATCCCCGTCCCAAATGGCTCCAACTATTGTCCAGAATACAGCTGTCTTCAATACTGTTCCAAGTCTAGAGCACAGGCGTACTGAAAATAATGAAAATCAGGTAGCTGAATACACTTTTACTTCATTATTCAGAAGAAAATGATGCTCTGATGCTGAGCGGTGCAGCATGTGATTATGCATTTGGCTCCAAAGGCACAATATCCCATCACTAAATTTAAAAATATCTAAAAAAATCTAAAATGCTAGATTAATTTTTAAAGGAAAAAAATAATTAATATATCTTAGTATATATCTGAGAGATTAATTTTTTTTTAATCTACATTTTAGCCTAACATCCAAACAACTGCACAACTTCTTACTTTAAAATATTTAGGTCCTTTGAGGTCAGGCTTCTCTTTGCAGAACTTACTTACAAAAAGCTATTAGAGTCTGCCAATTCTACAGTGCAAAATTTATAGCAACAGGTCAAAAGACAGTTCCTAGAGGAATTCAGCAGTTCTTTGTAGTAAATCAGCACTCATGTCTTTGATAAATGTCTCCTGAGTCCAGCAGTAACTGTTTCTCTGTGCTGAAAGATAAAACAGTGGACTCATACGAGTCATGTAGTTTAGGGAAAGTCTCACAGCAACAAGGAACTGGTAAATGGCTTCTGACAAAGCAAAGGTTAACCCAGTGCTCGTGAGCACTGAACTTAACAGCTCTGGAAAACAAGATGGAAGCCTACCTGGGCATATGAATTCAGGTGTGCTGCTCAAGTACAAAATGTGCAGCACCTTGGAGGATAATAAGGCAATTGCTCTAACCCAAATGAGAGATATAAAACTTTTTCAGGCAGATAAAAGCCTCTCCAAATATACCTGTTTTCATGGTGTCGTGAACTTCTGTGTTCAGCCTGTTACTTGATAATTCTGTTGGAACTCAGGTCCTACAAGCAAAGAGCAGGGGTTCCTCCAGGCTTCATTTTAATGCTCCAGGGGCCAGTCCTGCAGCTGCAAATGACACAAGCAAACTCCACTTATAGGACCACTGTTCACACAAAGCTTTTTTTATTCTTTCATGGCCACATCTGCTCCCCTGATCAGCTGCACTCAAGCCAGTGAGAATACTTTTCGTATGTGTAAGCTGGTCCATGAGGAGATGCCGTGGGCTGAAGAGGCACCAAAGGCCACTGGCTGGCTTGGAAGGATGAGGGTGAAGTTTATGGGTCACTTTTCACCCGGCAGAAGCACTGCTCCCCTAGGAGGTGTCATAGCAGCCCGGCATTTCAACACCATGAGAGGGTAGACAATATCAGAAGCCACAGCAGCCTGTTTGCAGCCTGTCAGTGCCTCATCATCTTAACCTCAGGGTGGGTGAGAGCTGATTAAGTCACATATGCCACGGGCAGTGGGGCTCTGCTGCCCTCAGTCCTTGGGCAGGGTAAGATTTGGATTGACTGCAGTACTTTGTCGCTGCAGTGGTTCACAAGTTTCTAGTTCTGGAACAGCATAGCAGAGGATGCTGGTGGCTGGAGTTGGAGGAAAATGAATAGGTCACATAATTCTTCTGGCTGAGATTTATGGGCCCATCTCATCAAGATTAAATTGGTGGCGTAGTCTCAAATGAAAACTAGGTGAGAGGAGCAGCTTAATTTGACAGCATGAAAATTTGTCCCCTTCTGGCAAAGAAACCTCTTTACTTTTTCTCTTAAAAAACTCCAGTCTAGTAAAAAAAATCTGGACTAACTCCCATCCAAGCTATCAAAAAAAGTCAGTCCAGTCAAGAAAACTGGATTAACTTCCATCCAAGCCATCAGATAACAATCCAGGTATTGGAACCATGCTAGGAAAAATATTATTTCATATTCTTTTCTTTCCAGCTCAGTATCTGGCTTCTTTCCACCAGGAGAAGGAAGGCCTCCCTCTGAGAGGAATGGCAACAAGCCATCAGCAATTTTTTTTACTTTTTGGGGGATTACTTGTTATGATTCCCTTTTTGGCGACATTTCATCTGTATTATCTCAGAAGTAAAGGCCCATCTAGACTGGTTCATTAAGGATTTTCTGAAAATGTCCTGGGATTTTTGGTAATAGTCTTCTGTACCTACTAATGAAGGAGATGTACTTTTACAATAGGAAACAGTGCTCATCATTATTTCTGAAACTATTTCATTAACCTTGCCATTACAGCTGAGCCAAAATTACTTATATACAAGCACTGGATTCTGGATGAAAGAGTATGTACTCAGTACTAGGCATTTACACAGGGAATTTCCTCCAGAATAATAAATTCTATTAGAAGAGAGATAGAGTAGTCATTATTTCTGAAGCAGCAACCTTTAAAAGTTCCCTCTGTGGATTCACACTTAATACACTCGATACACGAGGAAGCTATTTTGTGGTCTGGAGAAGGAGAAGTTTTAAAACACGATAAAGTGCAGGACTAATGAACCACTGAGATCTGCAGTGTCTCTTGCCTCTTTACATCTCCCATATTACTAAATACAATACAATAAAACTTCACGCACAGGGAGCAATGAATAAAGACATAAAATGCATCATTAGGCCATGCTCTAAGGACATTTTAATGTTCTTTTTGTCGGTGTAAAATAATATAGGCTACCTAGGACTATTACTAGACAGTATGGATAAACCTAATACAGATAAATCTAATGTTTATAGGGAAGTTATCTCATGGTCTCTACTTTACTGATGCTTGTGAGAAAGAGACCTGCTTCTTACCGTAATTCTAGTTCCCTCTATGAGGAGGACACTCTAAAATTTGCTGTTCTAGCGCATTCTAGGCTATTAATTTTCCACCCCCTCCCCAAATTCCTATAATATAAGAGCCTAGGAGCTCTGGTTCCCTTTAGATCCCAGATGAAATGCTGGAGCCCAGCATTTCCCCTCCATCTCTTCTCTACCCCATTTCCAGAGACATCATGTCCTGTACTATTCTATTTTGCTCCAGGGGCCTCCAGCTCACTCAGACAGCTATCCTCAATGATGTGGAGTATTCAGACTGGGTTCCTTTAAAAAATTGTTGCTTATTATCTGAGTGAAGTTTCCTTGAATGCAGTAGTCCTCACTATCCTCCTTGCAAATCTGCACAGGGATATTGGACAATTAAAGCCCCAACAGGAGATACAAAAGAGAATAAAAATTTATTTCAAGATCTACAAAGCATAAACTAGTCAAGACTCAGGCCTCCTGGTTTATGGTGTCACCACTCTACCTCAGAGCAAAGCAGTCTGCTTACATGAAAATTCACAGCAGTCTGCTGTTACTCAATCTGCTCTATCAAAACATTGTTTACTGCCAGACTCCTAACACACCCCCAAATTAATACATAGGTCCCCATCAAAACCAAACATACTTCAGAAACCTAAACTAAGCCATCAGCAAGTACATCCTTAGGCGTGTCCTAGTAAGACAGCTGCACTTTACTTCCTACCCCAGCTGACCAAAGCTGCATGAGATGGTGTTCCAAATCAAAGATGCTTGGCTGTGGATATGTTTCCAGAGAGGAAATTAATACAAAGTTTGAGCACCTTGAGAGCCTTTTCAGTTAATATTCTACCAGGAGAATAAAAGACCCCACAGAATAAATATGCACAAGGTACACCCTTATATAAACAGGAAACTAAGAAAAAAATTTCACAAAGACCCTTATGAACCTTTCTGTGCCTACCTGATTAAATTCTGCAGCACTCTGACATTTTTGTGCTTGGGGATACTAGAAAAGAAACTCTTAAGCAGACTAGGTGTGTAGTTCAGTATGAATCAGGGTGTGGAGGAATGTCAAGATTTATGTCATAGTTAATATGTCCATGTTTATGCCTTTAACATCTTATTTATGCCTGTGGCCTGGTGCACTCCCAGCTTCTTCAACAGTATGGAAGTGTCTAGTTTCACCATGTTTCAACTCTTTTATTTGAAAATCAAAGTGGTTTGTACCTGAATTTCCACCATCTGAGCCTTGAAACGCAGAGGGAGGCAGCTCTAAACAGCAATCCCAAAGGGAGCCCCATTCCCCACCTCCTTCCCTGCAGTGCTCTGTGGGCTGGCTGGGGCAGAACAAAGCTTGCTTCGGGTCTGGGTGTAGCTTTTGTAAACATGTTTCTGACTTTCATAAAGCCGATCCCAGACAGCATGAAAGAATAGGTGGCAAAGGGGGGATATCAGGTCATTGGGTTCTTGGAGTCCACAGTTTCACAAGATTGTTTCAGGTGCTCCTCTACCTCCCTTCATGCCCCTCACTCCCTCACCTTCTAATTTCCTCTGCAGCCACATTTCTCTCCCTTTTAACATATCTTTCCATCCTCTGCTGCTGTGCAAAGGACTCCTACAAACCTCAAGATAAACTAATTTGCAGCTAGGTTTTCTGGAGTGTTGACTTCCCATTTAGGTTCCCAAATACCTGCCACGTTTTTGGCAGTTTGGGATTGATGGGTATTGAATATTTTTTCAAAATCTAACATTTATTTACATATTTAACTGGGATATGAGATCTTTCAAGACACTGGTCATATTCTGGGGTCCTGTGTTCCCATGACTGGAACTGATGACACACAAAAATTAAGAAGAACAATTGCATGCCAGTTGCTAACAAAGCAGTAGCCCAGCTTGTGCAGACAGAAATGGGGTTTTTTTCCGCTGCTGGAGTCTCTTACATTCATAACCTATTTTTATGTAATTTACATCAGAAATCGGCCAGAATGAAATAAGTTGGAGTGGACCAGTCAGAGAAGTGATTATTTGCTTTACCCTGCTAGAAGCTCTACATTTTCCAAAGAACTGAACTTTGGTATAATGGTTTTGCTGCAATTGTTCATCTCTGCTACTCTAGTGTCTCACTAGCATACTTTTTCATGTAGAATGCTAAGCAAGAAGGATACAGCTTTCTGTAGCACTGCCTTTTGAATTGATATATGTCATGACCACCATCTCCTGTCTCATGCTTAGAAACATCTCAGGTATCTCAAAATCATGAGATTTTAAAAACAAACTTAGTCACCATTGATTTCTTACTGTTTGTCCCCTGCCTTTGAAACCCATTTGAGGTCATATTATCAAGTACTTGTGCACTTGTAAGTCTAGAAATGCAGTCTTACCAAATAAAATTTAAAAAAAAGCTTCACAGATCATCATTTGAGTTCAGGAAATAAGGATTTACTTGTGAGGCTCACAATAAAATCCTGAGATCTGGCAACATTAACAGTGTCATTGGAACTGCAATTAATGGGAGCTTCAGGAACCCTCATAGGAGATAATAATTCCTCTTTGTGCAAAATATGTTTTCCCATAAAACTGCTATAAGGCTTAGCTTTGTGTGTAGCTGCCAACATGAATTAGTCAAGAACAATTCGTATCAAACAGTCCTTATTACCCACTCTAGTAAGGCAGAGATTTTGTGGGCAGGAAAGCAGCATAAAATGTTATATTTCTGCTTCATAAAATCATTTAATTGGTTTGGGTTGGAAGGGACTCTATTTATTTTCAATCTCCCTGCCATGGGCAGGAACGCCTTCCACTAGACTGGCTAAAATGCCCATCCAACCTGGCCTTGAACACTTCCAGGGATGGGGCACCCAAAGCTTCTCTGGACAACCTGTTCCAGTGCCTCACCACTCTCACAGTGAAGAACTTCTTCCTAACATCTAACCTAAACCTACTCTCTTCCAGTTTAAAGCCATCACCCCTTGTCCTATCACCATACGATACTTGGGAATGTTTTTTTATATCATCCCAGATGACATTACCATTAACAAATTAAGGAAACAATAACTGATCCAAGACAGATGCCTATATGATTCAAAGATATAGAATTTGCTGAAAAAACATACCTGAAAATAAATAAGCAGTGGCTGATTGTCAGACTACAAGGCTATATAATGTGGCATTTCCCAGGCATCCCTCCTGGGCCAGTTTCATATTCTCATTAATAAAATTGCTCCTTACATTTTCAAGCAAAGCCTTCAGGGCCTGAAGGCACATTGAAGAAGATGACTAGTCTTCAGAAAAAAACAGAGGAAGTGATCAAATGGTCTTGAAAGTACAGTAGTAGAATGTGATTTAATATGCACAGTGGCAGGGCTCTGAACAGGAAAAACCATTTGCACAAATTCAGAATCATTACTCAGGTAATGATCACTTCTGCAGAAGAGGTTTTGGAGATAACAGTAGTTTACAAACTAGATATGATGTCATGCAGTTAGAATTAAAAAGAAATTGAGGAGGGAAAAAAAGAGAAAAAAAATCATGTTGCATTGTATGAACACTTCTAGTAGAAACAACAAACAATCCTTTTTCTTTGACTCATGAATTCAAAACTATAAGTGAAGTTTCATTCCCAGTTTTAGGCATTGGATTTCTAAGAAGAAGTAAACTCATATAAAGACTCACATGAAGAGAAATTATAATCATCTTTAAATATATACATAGCAGAAAGAAGAAACAGTCTCACAATGACTAGGACAGAAGAAAATCATGAATTTAAGTAGCAACAGTATAGATTTAGATTAGTTTTTAACTTCAGGACAATTTCCCATAAAGATAAACAGCTTTTATGAGAACAAAATTTTGTAATTAGACAAACTAATGAAAGAAATCTCATAAATAGCTAGAGAATAAAATAATGTTACTTTGTAATGTACCACTCTTGCTGAATGTCAAATGAATAAGTTCAGGTCATATCAAATGCAAACTCACCAGGAAGTGACTTGTAGTGCAGTTAAATGAAGTTTGCAATTAAGAAGAGATGCAGAGGTACAAGTTAGGGAATGGGTATATTTTAGTATTTGTTAATAATGTGCAAAAAAAGCTAAAAGATCATTCTGTTTCCAACTCTTTGTTTTCAGTTATTGTTTCAGACTTTCTCTATTATGCAGTGACTGAAATTATCTGAGTAGTGATTTGTGGAGCTGGAATCAGAGACATAACTAAACTAGTGTAGGTCAGTCCATGGGGAGAATTTAATTTTAGCTATTCTATTAGATAACTTGATGTTGCTTAGTTTTCTCAGTATCTTTTCAGTGTAAATGCAAAACAATTGTCTTACTAATTTGGATCTGAAAATTGAAAAGAACTTCAACTGAGACCAAAAGTTTTCTAGAAAAACACTCCCAGATCAAGCTGGATATTGTTTACTTTTTCTTAGATTACCAACAAAGAAAATAATATCAAATAGATTAATAAATAAGGTATTTTATAGAAGTAAAATGTGCACAATTCCCTTTCTCCTTTTCTCATATCACCGTCAGTTGTATGGTGACTACAGTTTCAACTAAACACATTGAGGAACTGAATACATTGCAAAAAGATGGACTCTTTCTGAACTACTTATTAGCATACCTTTTTTTGAGAAATCTAAAAATTTGGCAAGGAAATTAAGAAGTTAATTGAATCTACTTATTGCAAAAATAGCCAAAGGCGAAGAAGATGTACTGATGTTAAATGATAGCGTTTCATTTCTTTCCTGTCCTGAAAGGTGATACGTGTTAGAACTAATGCCCCTTGGCACAAGAGTTTGCTGGAATGTACTGGTTTAGCATGGATCAGTGATCTTAAAGCTTTCCAAAGTGGGTGCAAATGTCAGTCCACCGAGTAATGAGCACCAGGGAGGATTGTTCCCTACAGGATCTGTCTAAATAAATACAAAACCTCTAGCTGTCAGTCTGGAAATAGGGTCAAAGGCTATTTTTTTTTTCAGTTGATTGCTTGTTTGTCAAGCATACAAAACAATACATAAAAAATAAGGAAATGAGGAAATACCAACCGGCATACGGCAGAGGTTTATGAGACTGATCAGTGTGTAGAACTGTACTGAGTACTCATGTGAAAGTCATGAAAATCAACATTACTTTCTTTTTCTTTCTTTTCTTTCATTTCCTTCTTTCTTTCTCTTTCTTTTCTTCTTTCTTTCATTCTTTCCTTCCTTCCTTCCTTCCCTCCCAGAAAGAAAACATTTTGTTACTGCATTGTGAATATGCATTTGCACCAGTATTTGGACTAAGGGTATTTTCAAAGAAATGTTTGGGGAGGATTCAAGAAGTGAAGTCTGAGTAACTGTGTGATGACTCATTTCTCATGAATAGTGGATTACTCTATGACAGTAGGGTTTTTTTTAACATATTGTGATCTCCAGACCCATCGAAATCCACAAACTACCTGCTCTGGGAGTCTGTGAGAGATAACAAAGAAAGAAGAAAATGTCCGAAGGCTTAAATGTAGAGTGCTATACCTTAATCAGATGAATGTTAGAGAGCCAGAAGTTGAAAATATTTGAAAATCACTGAACTAAACAGTAATCAAATAGTTTGTAAAAAAGTAAGGGTTGAGATATACTCACTGAGGAGCCAGTCCATCTTCTACTGCCTTCAGTGAGAGCTTGGATGACTCCCTGGTTCAAGGCCCCTTGGAGTCAGTGTGTGTCATTCACAGACTTCAATGGACCTTGCTGTACTTGAAAATCAGTAATTTTATAAAACATAAATTTGTTTGCAAATAGTTCATTTTTAGATAGGAACTAAGTTAATCAAATAAATATTTTGGTATAAATTATTTCTCCTAAATACAGTGCTTACCTAGTTTCCCTCAAAACTTCTGTATAATATCTGCAGACCTACACTGTACACTAAACGGAGTAAAACTGAATTACAGCATTCCATGGAGTTCCTTTTGAAGGTTTTATATGCTGCATATACACTATATTCATATTTAAAACAGCTGTTTAACATATGAGGATTTTACTACTTAGTTTACTTCTACCATTTTCCATTAATAAATTCACCATATATGCAGGCTTATGAACGGACTAAAACAGACTCAAATGTTCTAAATACACAGTCACTTCATTAATAAATGATAATAAAGAAAAGGAAAAGGTACAGCTTTTCTATTCATGCTAGCTGAAAAGGTACAAGAGAAACAGGCTGATATCATTCAATTTCACAGACCATAGTATAAAAACATGTAAGCATTCACCTGACCAAAAAAAAAAAAAAAATCACATTTTGAAAAAGCTTAAAGAAAATTCCAGAAGAAAATAATTAGAGGCACATCTTTTTCTAGTTCAAGTCTTGCTCTATTCTCAGTGTCAGGTAATGCAGGTGTATTTTCTAAAATAAAAGAACATCCTAAGATTTTCAAATGTACCTAGGGACCTCCTTGGCTCTACAGAAACCAGCTGCATCATGTCTCCACTCAAACACATAAAACCAAAGGCACCAAAAGCCTCTCCTCTGCTAAGAAACTCTGGGTCATAAAAATGGCTGCTTTCAGATGCATCGTCAATATTGAGCCCAACAACCCAAATTTATACAGTTCAGAGAGCCTGTGAGCTTTCGCTGCCAGCACACACGCTCACCCATTCTACTCAGACTCAATGGCAAATGGTGCTGCAGGTCTGCTCTGGGTGGAGATGACAAACAGACGAGTTCCCACACTTGTATGCACTTGGGTTCTTTTGGGCAATTTTCGATGAATTCAGAGGTCACTGGAAAGTGAACCCTGACAGGACAGAATGCTTAAATTACAAGACAAAAAGCAAACAAACTTGACCCCCACTCTTCATGATGGCTCTGACAATTGTGAAATGGGAAAAAAAAAGAGGAAATAACTGAAAGTTTGTTAGGAAAAAGCATCTTGTTGTGCAAGATAGTATTATATTCCTCTGCGAAATGGGGAGATTAAAATCCACTGTATCTTTCTGTTTTCCTAATTGTTTTCTCCCTCTAAAAATTCATGGGCTCAGGACAAGCGTGGCGTGCTCTAAGCATTCCAATTGCTTTTGAAAGGAGCATTTTGCTAGTGGAAAATGTGCTGTCTCTTTGATTGCAAATGTAGTTGATTGTGAGGAGAATGAAAGGATGACCTATGACATGACCTGCTAGCACAGTAAGGTCATTTTTTTTCCCCCTCCTCACACAAAAGATAAGAGGCTGACTGCTTACAAAGTGTTCTGGCAAATGGACAAATTAGGACTGCCTGGACTCCCGCTCCGGTCAGGCAAGTTATTCTAAGTGAAGATAAGTGAAAGTTTGAAATGTTTTGAGGAGGAGGCAGCCTGTGAGCTTTCATTCCTTCCCCAAATGGATGGATTGTGAAGGAAGAGAGCTTGGCGAAAATGGCTGGCCCACAAGTTTCAGGTTTCAGACTTCAAGTTTCCATAGCTGAGCAGCAGAGAGGAGGAGGACTGGATGGCTTTGTGGATGTAATGTCGGACGGCTGCAACTCGGGACAGCAAGCCTCTGTTTGACTCCCAGCCTGACCATTTCATTCTGTGAGGCACCACAAAATAATAGGCAGACAAAATCCTCCTTTGAGATGCTGAGGCACAGGCCAGATCTTGGGTAACATTCCTACAGCTATGTCTCCATAGCATTTTGTTTGAATAACACCTGTCCATTTAGGACAACTCTGGCATTGTGAAAAATCAACATTATGGCTTTTAAATCCAAACTTCCATTGGCTGGTGAGGTCAGTGTATGGGCCAGTTTCTGTCCATGTGTGTCCACATGCATAAACTTACTCTTGATCTACTGTCAGACCAACATTTCAAACTCTGTATGAGTCAGGGAAAATGTTTTCATACCTTGGGGGTGTGTTACGAGATAAAACTATCTGTGAGTGAGAAGTGTTCAAAGAGGCCTGTGCTGTTCATTTATACACCTAGCTAGAAAACTGAGCTGCTTTTTAGCAAAACCAGGGTCAGGTTTCAATTGAGCCCTCAGTGAGGCTCTAGTTTGGGTGAAAGTCTCCTGGTTCCAACAAATAAACAGCCTAAAGCTCAATCATTTTAACATGGAATTGCTTTGAGATTTGGGGTTTGAACCCTAACCCTCAGTGCAGAATTCCTGAGTATGAACTCATTCAAACCAAAGCCAAAACAAAGGTTTTCATGAAATCCAGGAAATCTGAAACACCAACTTTCTTAGCAGTGGTACAAAGCAAGCTCCAGAAAGCCACTGAAAAGACCAAACACGACCAAAAAATTAAACAGATGGAAAATGTAATTTTCTGGAAATGCTTATTTCTTCCTACCAAACTGGCATGTTCTCTAATTTCTGTTTGATCTGCTTCAGAAATGTACAGCATCAGTAAAGTTCCACCTGAAGTTTATCTGGCACATACCTGGTGTCAGCTTCAAATCAAGGAACTCTCCAATCAAAACCAGAATCTGAATCACCCACCATAGGATGACAGGCCAGATATATGTTTTCAACACATTCACGGAAAGTTATCAAGTGGTGCTGTGTGATTTCACAACACAAACCTTTTTTTTTTAATAGAAATGAAATATTATTGGGAAGTTCTGGAAAAGTTGCAAAATGAGACGTATCCCAGCATCACCCTGATGAACCAGATTTGCACCATCTGACAGAATGTCACTGTCAATTCATTTGGGCTCTGGTCCAGAGCAACCTTTAAGCTAGTATTGTCTCAAAGCATGGCAGCAATCTTCTGCAAGGATTCATATGTTTTATATGAAGAACTTTCTTTAGCACTTCTCAGAGTCTGGAGCTACGTTAAGAGGTGAGATGGAAAGCTGAAGCTCATTCTTGCGTAAAGTATAAGCACAAACTTTTTGAGTTGTTTTCTTAGTAATAAAAATGAGCCTATAAATGAACATCTTAGCCCTGTCAAAATCAAATCTGTGACATAAAATAATCAACAAGAGTGATTCTGCCCCCCATCCCCCTTGTTCCCCACCCCCACTGCACACAGTTTCCATTCCCTTCTGGTGGAAACTGTGGGAAAATTCAGTCCTGTGTATCTGTCAAGCCAAGTCTTCATCTGTGACCAGAACAATGGAAACAGAGAATCTGGAGATCATTTCCCTCAACACTGTCTTGAACATGCTGATATTATCATGGTGCTGTAGAGCATCCATACCTCCCGTGTCATGATTATATCTCTAAAAAATGTGGGCATATCTGCACAGTGATTCACCATTAGGTTAAAATGAGCAAATTCAAATAGAAACTTTTATTACCCCTTGTTTTAGAATATAATGCAAAATGTTTGACATCTGGTCTCTTTTAATGGCATCTGGAGTTGTGTCTAAGGAGATATGAAAAATTCAGTTTCTTCAGTTGTATTTGAATTTCGGTTTGAGTTATTTTAGCACAAACTTCTTGGTTGAGAGATAGTTAAAATTACAGATCAAGAAGAAAGACACTCTCTAGAGTTTCTTTAGTTAAAATCAGTGTCTCTACATTGTACACCCTTTGATCTCTGAACAACAAAAAGCAACCTCAGCTCAGAGGCAGGATGAGAAGGAGATGAGGAAATAAAACATTCATTGAAAGGGATCATCAGCTGCCATTCAATCTCAGGGTGTGACATTGCCTGTTACCTTTTCAGATTGCTTTTTGATTTCCAGCTTGCTTTCTTTTTTCTTTCAGGGAGAAAAAAAACTTACCAGCAGCTTCTGACATGTTTCAGATGAGCCATTCCACCATTCTACAGCCTCCACTCAACATTATCTTCTATCTTCCAGCAATCATCTGGAGAGCGTCCCACTTTTGGTGTGGAACTGCTTCTGATGGACACAGCATCACATGTGTTAGGGTTTGCTGGCAAAGAGACTGTAAAAGTTCAATAGAGCTCATGGCTAGTGCATATAGTGCATATGGGCTTCTACTCTCAAATACTTCTCCTCTCTTCAGTGTAAAGAGTTACATGAATTATGTGAATAAAGGCTCACAGAATCTGACTCTGAGGAATATGCAGGGCTTTGGTAGTTAATTCCAGCTCTGCAAGGAACTGAGTCCCAGCTCAGCAATCAGCAGTTAATTTGGATGCAGTAACAAATTCACAAAGCTGCTATATTTTGGTGACTAGAAGGGACAGAGATATCTATTGCGTTACTGCTGATCAGCTGCAGTATAGCATTGATGCTTCACAACTGACGGAGCTGGAGGCAGAAAGACCAAAATTGGAACTCTTTAACTTTTAATCTACATTACATCAGTTTAAAACTGGGACAGACTTAAGACAGATATGGCCAGTAACCAACAGTTACTGCAGTTCTGCTGCCAGGCAGTAACTTATTAAGTTGCTATAACTCAGCTGTCTGACTGAACCCCAGCACACTCAGTTAATGAACACTCGATAATTTTTTTTAACCATGCTGAGATTTCTATTAAAAGCATGCAATTTGGGTTTTTGAACACGACTGCTGGGCTTTAGAAGGAGGAGGAAGTTATTTAACTACTTCTCATGCATAGAGAAATATCACAGTTTAAAGTTTCTTCTTGTTCTCCTGATCACTGTCAAATGGCTCCCACACCTACTTTCCAAATGGCATTTATCCTTAGCTCATGACAGACACAGTTACTATTTAGCAAGGAAAACAGTGAGTTCCAGGAGCACCTTGACACCCTGTTCCAGCCTCCCAAATATTGCTACCCTAACAAGTGAAAAATCAAGGGTTTAGAACATTTAACATGTGGTGACAGAACTGAATATTTGCAAGTATATTGGTGCACTGCAAGAACATCAACAGCAATAGGATAAGCTGTATCTCTACTCAGTGGGCCAAATTCTGCTGCCTGTTTTCAATGCAGTTACCCCAGTGAGATCAGCTGAGTGACTCCAGATTTATATTCATGTAATGGAAAGCAGAATCTGGCTCACCATATGGAATCAATTTGGAAAGAAGTCTAGTTGTGAGTTTTATCTACAGCTTATTGAATTGTTCATTTTTCTTATTTTCTTATTTCTATTTTTCTTGGTTTCACTGCAGGTTGATAAGCAATCTGAACGCCTGCTGAGGACTAGTTATTATTAAATATCTGAAAGTAAAGGTACCTAGAGAAATGGATGGACTATCCTATTTCCCAACCACCATCCAAGTTTCTTTTTGTTGTTACCACACAGAACTCTGACTCAAATCATCACCAGCCCAAAGCAAAAGCGTGTAAGTAAGTCATAAAAGAGTATTTACCTCTTGAATAACCTGTCCAGGGCCTGCTGTACATTTACATAACAACAGCTCTTGCAGAATGGGGGGAATTCTGCTCCTTGGGCTGAATACTCCACAGGCCTCACACAACAGACTCGGCGGCTCCTGGGCACTGCAGCCCCTGCTCCCAGCGGTTCCACACATCTGGGTTTTTTCCAGAGTCGCAGTGCTGGGTTCACTGCAGACCCCAGCCCATCAAACAAGTTGCAGTGGACACGGCAGGCTGACAGACCTCTGGGGCTCCCATCTTACAGAGGACGCTCTCAAGCATCCAAAGAGAAATCTTGTGACGCTAAAGGTCAGCGGGATTGCCACATCAGGAATGCCTGTACTGGGATTCTCTGTTTTGACAGCTTTGGAACAGAGAACAAAATGAAGTTCTATGAATTTCTGACCAAATCCATGGGCATTAGATTTGTGCTGCCTGTTCCAGTGGAAGCCCTGGGATGAAGCTCATGGCAGCAATTGAGACTTATTTTTGGGGCGTTTTTTCCCAGAAAAAGAGAGAGTAAAGGAAAAGCATTTTGAACCCATGCACTTAAATACAATTAAACACTTCATTAATTCCATCTTAAATCCACAGATGTAATATTTTAATTTAAAAGGTGCAATTGATCCTAAAATATATGGGGGTTTGAGGTAATAATCTAAAATGTAGGGGTTTTTTTATGAAATAAAGAGACAGATAAAGCCAGTAAAACAAACTATTGGCCCATACCTAAATGTTCAATAACGTTCTATTTGAAGAGTGCTGTCTTAGGGTTTGATACAACTGTTATGATTCAATTAAAGCAGAATAATCTTCTTTATGCAAATAAACAAGAAACATTAAAAATAGCAGTTATCAGTGTAACCTCCTACAAAATTAAAACCAGAAAAGGTATGTGAACTCTCTTCAACACAACACTAGAGTTTCATGAAATTGTGAAACTTTCCAGAAATTACTTCGAGATAGGCAAAGTCACCCCTGTGCAAATATTTAAACAATGTGAATGAGACAGAGCAGAAAAAGGTCTGAATAACTGGCATTGTATTTTATAGATAAAGAAGCAAAGGAAAATTATTTACTTAATGTCAGCTAGTTAAAGGAAAAGCCAAAGTCCAAGATCCTCTTCTAAAGACAGAGGCAAGAAGCAAAAAATTTGGCTGATAAGTGTGCTTTCAGCAAGATATATGAAAGACATTTTAACACCATTAATGACATTTTGAATAAGAAATGAGCACTCTGATAAATTAATACAACCTTATGAAATGCCCAGAGCTGGACAACTGAATAGGTCTGCGATTCAGAGATTCTGCTATTAAGAGAAATGAGTAAAGGAAAATCCCTTCTAGCTCCACACAGCTGAAATAAACCCAAGCACTCGCATCCCTGCCTGCTTACTTCCTGAGAAACTTGAAGATGACAGAGAAAGCCAATACTTAGGAAACCAGGTCACAGATACAGAGTCACCTGGACTGCTGTGTGAAAAAGGCATGGCTATAAATCTGAGTTCCAGCATGACCAAGGGCAGGACACCCAGCTATGGAAAGTGAGTGCTGCCAAGACAGCAGACTACATCTGGCAAGTTGTAGCTCTGAAAATACTTGGGGTCTGGAGGTGTCCCTGATGCTGTGCTACAGCTGAAAGAGTTCATTTATTTCACGGTTAGATGAAGAAATGTGATACTAATCAACAGGACAAGGAAAGTCACCAAACATTTACTTTGGGAACTGGTGCCCAACTCTCTACTGAGTACTGAGAAACCATGAAGAGCACACAAAATACTTGGAAAATGAAACAAAGGATTTAAAATTTTGCCTTATACTGAAACACTCGGGAACGCAACAGATTCTTGTGTCAAGGAGAATGTAAAAGGGTGATTTTCTTGGCAACATAAATGTTGTAATTCTTCAGAGTTGCAAAAGGTCAAGTTATAAGAATCTTAACTGTCTGAGCACTGGAGAAATTCTGTACAGTGACTGATTAGCCACTAGGACAGCTTGATAAGTTTATAGTGAACTCCCATCATAGGCCATTTTAAACCAGAACTAGAATGTTTTCTAAATCAGATGCTTTTTTGGAATGAGAAATAACTTACGAAAGTCCTATGTCTAAGTTATGCAGGAGGTCAGACTAAATGATGATACTCCCTCCATCTGGTTTTGTAGTCTCCAAGTAGAAGTCTCAGAATAAGCTCCCAAAAGGAAGGAGCTGGCTCCTAACATATCTAGCTAGCATTTAAGTGTTTGGTTCTGATTGACAAAATGCATTCTTCAATGTTAGTCTGCAGTTATGATTTTCTAATCTTACTACTAAATTTTGACAACCAGTCTTTATTAGTTTAGGTTGTCTTCAGCAGAAATACTTGTTAGGAAGAAGCTGTCCTCTGAACAGCTGGTAAATTAGATAAATTCCCTTATAAAAGAAACTTAGAACTGTGAGAAAGAGACTTTGTGCAAGATTAGATTAACATAACTATTTACTTCAAAAAAGAAAGACCTAAAGGACAATGCCATAACATGTGTATCAAGTCACTTGTCTCAGTTCCAGAACTAATTACTATTACAAATATTGACTCTGCGCATCCTGCCAGCGATCCAACAAGATGTCTCTTGCTACATTTTCTGTTGAATCCGTCCCAGCCCCAGAACTATATGAGACTATTCTCCTGGTGTTTATATAGACCCCAGGCCAGAGCAAATGATTAGCTCCGGCTGCTGTGGCTGCTTCAGCAATGCAGGATATCTATAAACCGGACCTACATTTACTGAGATTTTTGTTTGTCTCATCCGTGAATTTGCTGTAGGTGAAGATGTACAGAGGCCTTTATTTTTCCAGCTCTCAGAACTTTCGTATTTATCTTTTCTTAGCACAAATGAAGAGGGAAAATGCTGAATAATGGAGTGATGTTTTTCCTTCTAGCAGTTTTTTTTTCAGCAATCTAAGTCCTTGCTAAAAGGTTTAATAAATCAAAATGAAGCTATATTAGAAGATAATTCTGTCAGGTGAAGTAAAACTTCTTCTTCACCCTTTATGACCTAGGTTTCTCTGAAGGAATCAAAAAATTTATTTCCTTTGAGGAAAAGCTGGGGGGTTCTCTCCTTTACTGTCATGTGATACCAGTGCCAGTACATTTTTAGCCTCTGTTGATATGTTGCATTTTTTGATCTCTGGATAAAACTGGATAAAAACAAAATATATGACATAAATATACATAAAAACACAGGCTAAAAATGCAGGCTAAGGAATACAAAATCTTGATCACCATTGGCAACAGCTCAGCCAAAAAAACCCAAAAACCCCTAAAAATTATCCACAAAAGTCAAAACACTTAATCAGAACCTTTCTGAAATCACATGTTTTGGCTTTTCTTCTGCTTCTTCTTCTTTTTTTTTAATTCAAACTGACCTAAATCTTTTAAGTAGAGTAAAAATAAGGAGTTAAGTAACACAGACAGGGCTAGTACATGTTAAAATTTTTGGATGTCTTAAAATTTTCTCCATTCCTTTTTCCTCTCATTCCTTCTTTTCATAATGGAGCTATGGAATGGAAAAATCCATTATTCATATGCAAGGCCAGAATTCCTCCAATGAACCATTCATTTTTTTTTTTCTAGAATAATTTTAATACAGTTTTGAATTCCATGCAATTGGATGGGATTCATCCTGCTCATGCCTTCAGCTAATTGCATGTTCCTAAAGCTGTCAGTGATAACTGCAGTGAAATGTAGGGTGTGCTGCATGGTGAAAAAGCATCAGATATGTATTTGAGCCACAAATGCTTACTCCTGCTAAGCTCAGTTTGTGGAAAATAAATGCACACTCTAATTTTGGCTTCACTTTCTTTATTTCTTACTTTGTAAGTAATTTTGTGAGAGGAGTCATCTCTTTTTTTTTCATAGAGAGTATAGGATCATCTTAAGTAACCAACATTTTAAATAAAAGAATGTTTAATCATCGGTCAACTAGAATAAATACCAGTTATTGTAGTGCTAGAAACTCATTAACTGGACTTACATGGGCATTTATATTTTGGGTAGACTTCATCCTCTCTGGAAAAAATACTTTTATTTTTTTAGAAATCTGGTCTTAACCAGATTTTTAAATTCTCATCTAAACAAAAATAGTCATGTCTGTGGAAGATACTTCTGCATTAGTTTTCAGGAAGGACCCTACAGGAGGATGAATCCAGTACTATTTTTCCAGTGGGAAAATAAGATGAAAAGGGAGTTGAAATTTCTCCTAGATACCAAACCTGCTGATGAACATGCTGGGTGTATTGCTTTAGACATGAATTAAGCAGAGAAGAAACATAAGGGTCTCAGCACAGCCAGGGACATTGTTGGGAAGGTAATGGGTGGCACTTCTTTGAGGGGGTTAGAAATTATTCTTTTCCAAGCAGTCCTACTGGGAGCAGAACCATTTTGCACTGTGTCTGAGAGACAGCAAAAAGACTGAATGATGTGCCTCTAAAGGCACTTAATTTTCATTGTATTGGCAATACAGAATTTGAACTTGACTCATCTTTTCATCAAATTAGTAGTGGAGCATACAGTAGACCATTTATCTTGTAAACCATCTTACATCTGACACCTGAAATTCACTCTGTCTAAATTCAGCACTTTATTTTGGCAAGCAGTTATGTATTCAGCTTTTAGGTCTTTGCTTCTTGGATGATTCAGAGTACAGTAATTCAGGAAGCAATATTTTAAATCATCCAGTACAAGAAATGAGGCCATTTTCTCATATACTATTGAAACCATCCAAAGCTATTCCTTTCACGGTCTAAAAGAAAAGACAAGGGATAGAAAAATATTTGGAGTGACTTGCCAATAAAGGCCATTTATTTTGTATTTCACTTTTCAGTCTTTTTTTAATGTTCAACTGTCCCGAGTTCTGAAACAGTTCATTTAATAAGATGTTAATAATTTTGGAAACAACATCAGAACCAACCTTCTTGCCAAGTAGACAGGCCTGTTTTGATATCTTAGTAATGAATAGCACCTTCACCCTTGACTATTACTAACGCTTGCAATGTTAAGTTGGCATCATTATAAAATTCATAGGTCTTTTCTTTCCAGACCAAAAGAATGAAAGGTTTTCTCAAGATATGAAATACATTCCAACAATATGGACAATTTCTTTATGGCTGAAAGTGTAGCTTTAAAAATCTATAGATCCTACTTATGAACAAAAAAATTCCTTATACAGCTGTATTGTGTTGTTTCCACATTTGTTTAAACACAGGAGTCTGGCTAAGGAATATACAAACGATTCATAAAAACATGCCTATGTTACACATGTGTGAACCACATGGAAAGTAACACGTGGATTTCAAACTCAGGGCATGGGGTTCCATTTTTATAACTATTTGAAGAAAAAATATTCTTAGTAGGAACGTTTTTTCAATAACATTTTTTGAAACCTTAACTTCAGAGGGTATCAAAAATGTCTCTCATGAGATATGGGGCCACACATATTGCAGACAGCTGCTTGGAAAAGTTAACTCCCACCTGAAAAAGCAAAAGGGATGAAGTTTCCACAGCTCATTCCTTTCAGTAAGCAAGAACCATACCTGGAAGACCAACCAGAGATACTCTCCATTTACCTCCATATCTATTAACTGCACTTTAAATTCCTGATCCAAATGTAAAAGATGGCTTATTTTGCTGACAACATATTATATAAAGTCAACCAGGAGATAGAAGTCATAGTTCCCATAGCCACTGGCAGCAATGAGTGCAGTTGACAAGTTTGAAAGGTAGGATGCCATCCAGAGGGGCTTGGATAATCTTGATAAGTGGGCCAATGGGAAGCTCATGAAGCTCAACAAAGCCAAGTTCAAGGTGCTGCACCTGGGTTGAAGCAAAGCCCAGTATCAATCCAGACTGGGGGATGAACAGATCAACCAGAGAGGTCAAATGAAGCTCATCCTGCTTCACGTGCAGGCTCTACTGGAGCTCTCCTCAAGCCACTTGACTCTCAGCTTAACATCAACTGTAAGTCATCCCAATTTCTTAATTTGTGTGTGAACTGAATTACTCTGGATATTGCTGTGTCTGCGTTTGTGTATTACACAGTACAATAATGACAGGAATCTATACATTAGCTGTGGCTCAGCTAGGAATTCTGTGTCCACTCTTAGGACCTGAAAAGGTTTTTCATCTGTGAACACTGCATTGGGAGGTTGTTCCTTGTGCTGCAATATTTTCTTCAGTGTTTAGTTATAAACCATTACAGCTAAGAATCATTATTTTGTCAATCCAGACTATCTTATAAATGCTTCTTGGCCTTGCACTCTGCTACATTTGCTCTTCTGAAAATCCTTTGCCACAGCACAGAACCCAAAAAGCTCCTTCTGCAGTAGATGCAAACTTAAATTCTGAGAGCATTAACAGTAAATTTTTTTCAATTATTATGTAGGCAGAAAAAGCAAACCTTTACAAGTTCAAATACAACATTAATGTGCACAGCAAAGAGCCTGTAATGACAAAAAGAGAAAGAGTGTGGGAAAGAAGGTAACAAAGGTAGAAGGGGAAAGAGCAAGAATACGTTTTGATAGACAAGAAAAGAGAAAAGCTCCACTGTGTTTCAGGTAGTGTAAATAAAGCAAGAATCATTCCCAGTGATCTCAATGTTTTTGCTTGATAAAAAAATTAAATGAGGTAAGATTATTTTAAGGTATCAGTGATGTAGCTTCCAGCCCCAAGTCCATCTTTACAAACTGTTGATGGAAGAGCAGGTAGAGGGATATTGATGAACATAATGTGGGGACCATCACGTAAAAATAAGGATTAAAGTAAAATCTAATATTTCCTAGCAAATGGAGTAGTGACAAATGGTGACCCTGGGGGTTTCTACTATGGCTCCTATTTTGGGACTGAGAACTGTGGTGACTATTGAACAAAAAAAAAGAGATTTATCTGGAGACAAATAGGTGCAGCTGTGGAAAACAACCATCCCAAGAGAGCACCTTAAATCACCTGGCACTCTGAGACCAGAATAACTGAAGTGGTGGCTGATCCCATGTGCCAGACCTGCCTTGCATCAGCAGACAGGAGACTGAGTGTGCTCCAGCAAAGGCATCAAAAGTGCAAGCCACATAGGTTACTGCTATCATGGAAAATGTATATTCCCATTGGCTCCACTGTCAGATACTCTGAAGCCATGGAAAATGCCACAAAAGATAAGCCATACATTTCTTTGTTCGTTCCACTTGTTTGAATTGTTCTCTGCTCTGCTCTGCGAGTTCTTTATCAGCGCCATTTGTACAAAGGCATCAGTCTGCTTCTGATAAGTATTGCTGATATCATTACTGTAGAAGGATTGCTAGGGGCACTTGTTTCTGAACAATGAACAATGGGCCATTGGCAGCGTGTAATCAGGGGTTTATCCACTTATCTATAAAGATACTTAGTTAAATTTTGGGGTCCTATTGCCTGTTTGTATTTGAATCACAACTCCATCTGACCATGAAAACACAAGAGCTTGGAGAGGTGGAGTATTCCACTGCCTCAAACACAGGAGGTCTCAGGACTTGGCTTAGCAAGCTGGGAAACCTCTAGTTTACCCTTTCAGGCTTGGCACCACTTGCAGTGGAGGGCTAAGCAGTAGAAGGAATCCTGGGATCATTATTCATTTTAACGGTATTTAATTTTTCTAGCCCAAAATGCTGATTCAGGGGAATGTCAGTGCATACCTGATAGCAGAAATAATTTTTTTTTTACTTGAAAGATAGAAGAGTGAACAAAAAAAGAATTTCCTTGGCCTCAGAGGGGAGAAGAAGAAGTCGATCAGATCTTGTGTTTGTCAAGGCAGAATTAAAGAGAAAGCATCTCTGCCAGGCTCTATGTGATGGATGTGATGTTATCTCAAATACACCAAAGTCAAAGTCACACTGGGAGATTTATAAAAGTCAGATTATCTGCTATCTATCTAAATGTTTTTGAAAACTGTAGCCGCTATGTCATCAAAGAAAAACTATTTTTTTGTCTGTTCTTTACTAACTGGTATGATTTTGGAGAAAATAAAATTGTACTGGAAATTCCCACTGAGCCAAATCTAATTTTTAGATGATGTGACACTTGGTTTCCTGGAGTTACATTAGAAACATCTGGTGGAAAAGGTTACTTCTTGATCTGTATTTTTAAAAAATTTCCTCTCCAACACTCTTAATTAATCTTCAGAGACATTAACATTAGCTAATGCTAGTTCATTTAATGTATTTTAAAAATAAAAGTTGAAGTATGATCGGTGGGCAATTATTTTGTTGATACTTGCACAGTGTCAATAATAGCCCTGTAGCTAAAGCTGTTGTAACAAACCTGGGTTTTAGCTCTTCTTAATTATCCAGGGTAACACAGTTCACTAAGCATGTCACTTGGCACAACTCCTTGCAAAGCAGAAATTTCCTGAAAAGCTTGTTTATAAAAGAGGTAGGGAAAAAACGGGGGGCTGAATGTGAAGGATGCAAAGCTGGCCGTCAAAATTGCCCATTGACTCGGCCCTCTTAATGCGGAGCAGCCACGGTACCTGTGGATGAAGCTGTCCCGTTTAGAGCCAGGAGACTCTGCCTGGCTTAATGGTGAGACACCACACTGCCCCTGAGCTGGGGAGCCAAAAGTGACAAGTGCAACGCAGAGCTACAGCATTTTGCAGAGGTCTCGAGGATGCCCAAGATGATTTCCCTGTAGCCGGACTGAACTTAACACCAGGCAATATAAAAATGTGCAATCCATCCTGAATGCATTGTGGATATTTTTGTTGAGTTCATTGAGTTTTGAGTTCAGTCCATTTAATATGATGAAAATTAATCTGTTGTTACCTGTGATAGACAGGTTTAAATAAACCCCACAGTTTTACTTCTTGATTATTGCCATTGCTATACTTACTAGCTGAGATGGAAAGATGAGCCAATTTCAATGCATGAACAGGTGTAAGAGCAAATAACACCTTTAAACTTTGCTTCTGCTATCAACAGACCATCTAACACAGCCTGAGAGATGTTTAATTAAAAAGAAATATGTCAGTGTTTAACAGAGCGCTCCAATCTTATTATTCATAGAGTTATCTACATGGGACATAAGACTCATTTTAATGCATCCTCCTTCTGAAAGGTTTTTAATTTAATCTGTTTTATATTATGAAATGTTTTTAATTTAATCTGTTTTATATTAAATTTTAATTTGCCTGCAATTGTATGATACAACAGAGCTTTATACACGTCATCAATTTGTCTGGACAGTAAAAAACATTCAGGAACAACAAAAAAATCAATTATGTTGTAAGAACATTTCTAAATTTCCCCCTTAATTTTTACATTTTCAAAACTAAACAACTTCAACCCCCACACATAGATGAATTTTGTATGTGAAATTTTAATGTCGTAAATTTTTTTAAATCTACTGAGTTTATTGACTTTGCTATTTATTTATTACTTATAAGCACTAAATGAGTCCTAACAACAGGGAAATGAATTGAAATTAAAGAGTTTCTACCCAGAATCAAAAATGTGCATCTGATCTTTACTTTTTAAAAATCTAAGCAGTTTGAAATATTATGGACTTAGTAATGAAACTACAGCTATTTCTAATTATTACTGTGTCTGACAGGATGCATATGTTTATGGAATAATCTATGCATAACATGAAAAAGCTCTTACTGTTTTAGAAACAATGTTTACATCAAAGTAAAACATATGTGCGATAAAAGAACAAAGCAGAAATCCCTAGTTGCTAGTCTTATTTGAGAACTATATATAGGATATTTACAACATTTTTTGGTGTGGCAGAACTTTGTGTCAGGATGATTAATTAACAGACATGAAAAATTAAAGAACCGTGAAGGGCTGAGGCAGATATAGCATCATCTAAACTACCAGGAGAGGTAGAAAGGAACATTTGGATTTGTCAGGGGCTTGCTGCAAATTTTTATTATTACTCAAAAGGCACCTGGGCCCAAAGCATCAAGTGGAAACAATTTTACAAATCAAAGGAGATAAACTATGTGAAAAAATTATGAGTAACTAGTTTACTCAAAGGACTTGTAACAGGATCTGGAGCTTTCATCCTCGCCCAATTAACAGTGACCAGGACTAAGTCTCATCAGGAATAAAAAGGACAGATGTTCCCATCACAAAATCACCACTACAGCTGACACCAATTGACTTCCTTATTGGTCATGTCAACAAAGAGACGATGATTACATGACTATGAAATATTGTCCTTCCAGAGAGGCTTTAGGATGGCTGAAGAATGATGTCTAGACTATGTCTAAACTGGGAACAGACATTGCTTAGGCTCCTGTTCGAAGAACTGTAATTGGCCTGATTCTTTTATTGGACACAGATATTGTAAATCAGTATTGCTGATTTACAGCAGCTTCAGTGATATCCATGGAAACAGTGCAACATTAAACCTGTGGGTGGACGGACTGGGTTGGGTCACTGGCTTAGAAGGAGCTCTTCACCATTTTTCTCACCCAACAAGTTGCCTCAGTGTCACCTGAGCAAGAAGACGCTTCCCTGCAGTGCTTCCCTCTTATTGAGAGCTCAGCTGGTAGACCTGTTGAGCACCAAAAGAAGAGTCTGAACAAAACCATTTCATTGGCAAATGGGAACCGCTTTCCTAATGTTCCTTCTCGTTCCTCAGTGGGGTAAGACACACAATGGGGAGAAGGCCCCCTTTTGCTCTTTGATAACTGTTTTTTAGCCATTCAGATATAAAAATACATAATTTGAATTATCCTAATTTTCCTTTAATTCTTATTTCATATTTTCCATACCTTCCATTAGTCCTATAAATAGAATAATATTTAGTTAGCTAAAATGACATGGTTTAAGTGTGACTACTGTGTCTGGAGATAATGTCAGCAAACATTGGCATGAAATTCATAGGTACAGAAACATAAATAATTCTTTAATAAGTCCTCTCAATCTTAACATAATCAGTGGGAAACAAAACCAGTTGCTGACCCCCCGCCAATCATGAAAATACCAGCTCACAGCAGGATTGGTTGATCGATGGAAAACTTCATTTTGGAAAAGAGCCATTTTTAAGCCAAAAGCTGTTTATTTAGCTGGGGAAGTTTGGCTGTAGCGAGTAGGCATCAGAATTGTTTATTATTGGAACCCAGAAGCACATTAATTATGTGATTTGAGTGACTGGGTAGCATCAGCCCCGCAGGCTTTGGACGTCAAATGCCCTCATCTCGCATGGCGTAAACTGACCCCTGAAGTGCGGGTCTGTGCACTGGAGGTTAAAGGAGGACCCTCCTCCATCCCCACACAGGGTCTGCCAGGGTGGCTGCGCCGCAAATTTATGTTTTGGGGAGATCGGGGCGCTTTGATATACTGCACAGGGCAGCAGCATAGCTTCAATTTCACTTACATGTTGTGATTTCCTATGAAAGATCATCTGTCATTGGGGGCTCTTGTAACACATTTGCAAATAAGGTCAAACAATTTGTTCAGAGGTGAACACGGTAAGTATAAACACATTGTAAATATTTGAGTATGAGTTTAATGGTGTTTGAGAGGCTCGGACAAAAAACCCCACAAATAAAATCGCTATATTTAAAAACAAATTAGGAACTTGCACATTATTTTAGCCTTTGGTGGGCATTCATCATCATTATGGATACTTCTGTTTATTTGGGTTAGCGTTGGGGAAAAAGGAATGTTTAGAAAGGCCCAGCGAGGGCGGGCAGGGTGGGACGGGGTTGCCCCCGCAATCACCATCTGCCATCGCAGGACTGCGTGTGCCGCTGCCCGGGGCACCAGCTGCACCCTCCCACTCAAGAACACATTAGGCTTGCCCAAAAAACATTTTCAGAGAGCAATTATGGTGTACAGAAGCACCAGCTTTGGTGTGGTGATTCTCTTGGGAGGACTGACCCAGCGACGGGCAGTGAAGGGACGTGTGGGCTCTGTGGGCAGCGCGTGGTGTGCCCTGGCTCTCTGGGAGGGGAACAGAGGGTGTTTTAGTGTGAAAAACAGCACGTGGTTGTTTGTGCTGCCTTTCGTGGAGTCACTTCACACTCTGAGGAAGATAAACTGAAGATGACTGCTCCCACAATTACCTTAGTTCTACTATGCTTAGGACTGGAGAATCCCCCGTTTTGCCCCAGATGTATTAATCAAAGCACTAATGGGAATTTCATGTAAATCCGTCTTCAGTCCTGCCACAACTTCCATAGAGAAGGCTCCTAGAGAAACATGTACTCCTGCCAAAGCTATTTCTTTCACAAGGACTTTCAGGTCTCCTTCATACCTCTGCATTTTGATATGACTTTTGGAGAGGAAAAATTAAGATATTTCCAGAGTACTCCCCCACAAATTTACATCCCTGAGTAATCTCCAAGAAAAGTTATATTTGAAGAGTATTAAACCTATTGATTTCTAATTCCAAAATGGTAACAAAAATGGCCTTGAAGTAAACCTGAGAGTCATGATTTTCAGAACTGCAATATTCATACTCCAGCTGTTTGTATAGGACCCAACCCTGCAAACACTTCTGTCCATAAAGTGAGGAAAGCTATACTTGAGTGCAGACATTTCCAAGCTTAAGTTTCCAGCTACCAAACTCTTTGAAACAGAGAACTATGTGTATATGGAACTGTACCTAAAGCATTTGGCATGTCTGGGGAGCACTGTAATAAATCATCATAATAATTGTGTATAAATATGCAAATTGCATCATATAACATATGTAAAAAACAGTATATTAAAATATATATATGGGTTGGACTCCTAGCATCAAAGGGGACCTCTCCGTCCAGAGGAATACTATAAATGGTGTAGGTAAAGAATTCCAGTTCATTAATCTTACTTTTGATCTTTTTGACTGAAATTCACCCCAGGGTTTCATTTGGTCTCTCATGAAGCCATACTATTGTCCTGGGTTGTGGG